>JAXLNO010001615.1:0-17555 GCA_038087875.1 Malacoraja senta | reverse complement strand
ACAAGGCAAATGGGGAACCGTTCAAAAGATAATTTGTACTAAATTGAGCTTGTATTAAAGACAGTTCATCCAGATTTCCTCTCTTTTAAAATTAGATGGTTTACACTTTACTCAAAGTTAGTTATTCCCATCCTCTCTCAAACAACCAAATTCAAAATTTGCACCCAGCAAAGGAAAGTTTCTGACATCTGAACTTCAATGTCAAATGTCTAACATTTTACGGTATACAAAACTAATTGTTTTCAGTTTTATCTTACCAAATAATGTATTTTTAATCTTGTGGTTACTGTTGGAGCCACAAAGAATATTAGTAAAATAATTGTCACTGAGAATTCAGTTCAGATCTGTAGAGAATTAAGAATTTAGCGATTCTGTCCCAATATTCTTTTTTTTAATGCAATAGAACAGCCAAGAGCCAGATCTCGTCTCATGCAAAGTGCTGGTTATCAAACCTTTTGTCTATTATATGGAACTATTTGGTTTCATGTCGCCTTTTAACGACAAGTAGATTCGTTTGCATCACTCAGTTGCACATCAGGCGGTCAACACACAATATCACACAGTGGAGAGCGATAGATGTGAGTATGTTGGGGCATTGTAGAGCAGAGTGCAGGAGAGTAGAAACTTGGGGAAGAAGGAAGGAAATAAATCGTAATTTTCTTGTGATCATGCGGATACAGAAAGGTCGGTAGTTTAATAACTATTTTGGAGGTAAAAATTCTTGATTTCAGATAGTACAAAATACATGTTGCTGAGTATTTTAAAACAGTTGACTTGTTTAAACGGAGTAGCACACTTGGAGTTGTGGTGATCGAGCCCCCAGTCCCGTCTGAATCACAGGGTAAGGGATGGCATCTGCAGAGGGAGGGACCTACAGAAGGAGCGGTGCAAGCTCTGTAGGGAGGGGAGGGTGGCTTGCCGGGGAAAGGGGTGTGAAAGTCGGGCAGGGGAAAGGGGGTGTGGAGGTGAAGGTGGCCATCCAGGGAGGGATGTGGTGTGGTGGAGGGAAGATGTGGGTGAGTGCGGCCGGGCGGGGCGGGGGGAGGTGGAGAGGCGAGGTAGGGGGCGGGTAAAGGGCAGAGAAGGTGGGCGGGGGGGGTGGAGGATACCGGGCTGGGGGGGGGTGTGAATGAGTGAGGCCGGGACCCCCCCCTCCCTCCTCCTCCTACACTGTTTACTGCTCCAGTGATCGGCCCCCACTCACCTTCTGATCGAGAGTACCGCGTCTTGTAATCGAACTGCTGCGCTGAGCGGCCGCCCCCATCCCGGAGAGACGACGGGGGAGCGGAGGCGCTGACCAGGGCTGCAATCGCTATGGCGACGGCCGCCAGGAGCCGCGGGCCGCCGGCGAATACCATCCTCACCGCTGGTTAGAGTGGGGAAGAGGGGACAAGGAGGGCTGTAAATAACCGCGGGGTGGGAGGAGGGGCTGAGGGAGAGGAGGAGGAGGGGGAGGGGCTAGAGCGGGGGGGGGGGGCTGGAGTGGGGTGGTTGAGGAAGTAGAGTGGAGGAGGTAGGGCTTTAGTTGGGGGAAGTAGAATGGGAGGAGGTTAGGGGGTTAGAATGGTGGGATGTTCAGTGGGAGGAGGGGGCTCTAGTTGGGAGAGGTAGAGAGGTAGAGAGGAAGGAGGTTGGGGCTCAAGTTGGGGGAGGTAGAGTGGGAGGAGGTTAGGGGGCTAGAGTGGTGGGATGTCGAGTGGGAGGAGGTTGGGGCTCTAGTTGGGGGAGCTGGAATGGGAGGTTAGTGGGCTTGTGGGAAGACTAGTGATGGAGGGACAACGATGGAGAACGTGGAGAGTTGAAGCCACATGGGAGAAGGCTGAGAATAAGAGGTAAGTTGGAGTGACAAAAGCGAGTGATTGAGTGGGTGAAGTGAGGGGGTAAGGGGTGGATCAAAGGAGTGAGATTGGCGGAGTGGAGATTCATCATCTGATATTACTCCAATAGATTTTGGTTGTAGCGTTTGCTGCATCATTTAGTCAATGTGGATACATAACGTTTTTCACCGATTTGGCCAGGAGACTTGTCAAGTAGACGTACTATCTGACCAATAATAACTTCAGTATATTATGTCTTTGTCTTGTCAATTTTAAGCCTCTCACTTTGCATGAATGCTTCTATTTGACTCTTTCCAATGAGTTGTTAGGACACAAAGCATGATTCAATTATTGCCCTGCTCCACTCTCCTCCAAACTAGGCAGCCACAAATTGAAGCATTTGGATTGGCAATGCATCTGTAACTCTGCAGGAATGAATCTTGCGATGAATATCGCATTATACAATGCTTGAAAAGGAAGATGGCTAAATGTCAAATTCTAAATTAATGTCAAGCAACCCTAGAAAACTTGGTTGCACAAGAATAACTCTAGACCATTTGGCTGCATTGTTAAGAGGCTGACTGGTATGAGAGAATTGACATGTTTGATACCATTCCTCTCATAAAGCACCCAAACAGAATTACCTGAATTAAAATACATGGAATTAAAATCTGTAGGAAGGAACTGCAGATGCTGGTTACACCAACAATAGACACAAAATGCTGGAGTAACTGTTATGTGGCACCAAACCTTCAACCTTAAATTGGAAAAAAGTCTCAATTCTGAATCGTAATTTTTGCGTGATTACCACAAGTTGAACTTCGATCTATTTAGAATGACTATCACTAACATCTGCAAAGTTTATCTACAAAGGAAAACAAACTGAAAATAATTATACAATTCTTTCAACACTAAATTATTCTAAATCACATTCACTCAGATTATGTTGCAGAGTAGGACACAAGTGCTGTAGTAACTCAGCAGGTCAGGGCAGCATCGCTGGAGAACATGGATATGTGATGTTCAGATCAAGACCCTTCTTCAGACTCTTAAACTTCTAACACCAGCATCTGCAGTTCCTTGTTCCTCATGTTGCAGACTACATGGTTCCAGTCATCTGTGCTCAAATCAGAGACAAATTTGGTTCCTATTTGAAGGAATACACTTAATCAGACCAACTGCATGCACATAACCCTCTGCTAGGTCACCCTAATAATATCTTATCTAAATAGTTACTTGGACTATAATTATATCTTTTAAGCATGATAGATACCAATGAATGGGACTGATAGAATTGTTTGAAACCACAAAGAGTTTGTGATTTCATTGTGAGAGTCATGTTTTTTTACTTCTCCAGTGCTTTTAACACCATCCGGCCTGCATTGCTAGGGAGCAAACTGACGAAGATGCGGGTGGATGCTCCAATGGTGGCCTGGATCACCAGCTACCTGACTGGACGATCACAATATGTCAGGCTGCAGAACTGTGTCTCGGATATGGTAGTGAGCATTAATATTATTAAAGAATAATTCGATACAGGTACTACCAGATATCTGAAAGGGGAAGAGATCTGCAGTAGCATTTGTTCAGGTCAGTAGAAATCAATGTCATTGTAAGCTTCTACTGCTTATGGAAGTGGGATTTATTGCTTATGGCAGTGGGATTTAAATTTAAAACAGGACCATGCAGCCACAGAAGTTCTGCAGTCAGGATACAGAAGAGTTACTGCAAGCAGGAAGGGTAAACTGATCATTCACCTGCAGAATGTAGAAGGGACTCCTGAGATGGGGTGTAGTGAGGCCTGTGAACTGGTTATTCCTGGGCATCTTGCTTCATGGGATCATTGATGGATTGACTCCCAGTTATCAATAGTTTATCTCAGAACATGTAAGGGCAGAAAGTATTCCAGTGCCAGCTGTTACATGAAAAATACTGTGGTGTATCAATCGCAAGTAAAGATATTTCACTACAGAATATCTTTTGCAGAATGTCAATTGCAAAAATAGTCCCAAGTCAGGACTTCTGTACCACCAGTGATTATTATATGTCTACACTATTGTAAATGTAGAAGACAGAGTAAAACTCCTGTCCCATATTTTCCCACTCACGCAACCTATCAATATGTTTACAACCTCCTTCATAATTTACCTTTCAATCCACAGGTGAACAGTAGAAAGCATATTTGTCACGCCGTTGGTTCAGCAACTCGAACACCCAGAATGAGAGATTACAGAAAGTGCCAGACACTGCCAGGTCCATCACAACTACTGAATCTCCCATCATCGAAGATATCTCCAGGAAGCACTGCCTCAAAATGGCAGCCAGTATCATCAAAGAGCCACATCACCTTGGCCACACTGTAATTACACTCCTACTGTCAGGAAGATGGTAAAGTAGTCTGAAAACCATGAGCACCAGGTTAAAGAATAGCTTCTTCCCAATAACTATCAGGCTGTTGAACAAGACACAAACTACTTTGGTTGCATTGTGGACTTTTTTTTCCACTAATACTGTTAATTTATTGATTTTTTGTTTATTATTTATTATCTATGTCTGTTGTGTTTATGCCTATTATGCTGCTGCCAGTCAGAATTTCATTGTTCCATTGTCAGTACATATAGTTTAGTTTGGTGCCACATCTACCAAGGTACAGTGAAAAGCTTTTTTTTTTGTTGATGCTTGCTATCCAGTCAGCAGAAAGACTACACATGATTACAATCAAGCGTCCAATGTACAGATAGAAGATAAAGGGAATAACATTTAATGCAAGATAAGATCCAGTAAAGTCTGATTAAAAATAGTCCATGGGTCTGTGAGGTGGTTGGTCATAGGATAGTTCAGTTGCCTGATAACAGCTGGGAAGAAACTGTCCCTGAAACTGGAGGGGTGCCTTTTCACACTTCTGTACCTCTTGTCTGATGGGAGAGGGGAGAAGAAGGAGTGTCCGGGATGAGACATGTCCTTGATTATGCTGGTGGCCTTGCCAAGACAACATGAAATGTAGATGGAGTTGGTTTGGGTGATGGTCTGCGCTGTGTCTACAATTCTCTGCATTTTTTTACGGCCTTGGATGGAGCTTTTCAATTCATAATTCAACAGTCTGAAGAAGGATCCCGACCCGAAATGTCACGTCCTTTTTTTCCAAAGATACTACCTGACCCGCTGAGTTACTCCAGCACTTTGTGTCTATCTTCCATATCATTCTACGTTCAGTTTACGACACATAATCCTCCGAAATTTCCACCACCTCCAACGGGATCCCACCACCAGCCACATTTTCCCATCTCCACCCCTTCCCGCCTTCTTCCATTGGCAACTCACTGGTTAAATCATTCCTTCACACCCAAACGACTGCCTCCACTGGTACCTTCCCCTGCAACCACAGAAGACGCAAGACCTGTCCCTATACCTCCTCCCTCGACTCTGTCCAGGGATACCGACAGTCCTTTCAGTTTAGGCCGAGGTTCACTTGCACCTCCTCCAACCTCATCTACTGTATCTGTTGTTCAAGATGTGGACTTTTATACATCGGCGAGACCAAACGCAGACTGGGCGACCGTTTCACGGAACACCTTTGCTCAGCCCGCCTGAACCTACCTGATCTCCCGGTTGCTGGACACTTTAACTCTCCTTCCCATTCCTACACAGACCTTTCTGTCCTGGGTCTCCTCCATTGTCAGAGTGAGGCTAATCGCAAATTGGAGGAACAGCATTTCATATTTCGCTTGGGCAGCTTACAGCCCAGTGGTATGAATATTGATTTCTCTCACTTCAGGTAGTCCCGGCATTGCCTCTCTCTCTATCCCTCCCCCACCCGTCGCACTAGCTTCTCATTTTCACCCTACAAACAGCTTACAATGGCCCGTTTCCTTTATCATTGTTACTTCTTGCGTATCTTTCATTCATTGTTCTTTTTCTCTCCACATCACCGTCTATATCAAAGATACTAAGGAGCTCCTCTAGTATCTCTGGTCTATGTCTCTCGTTTCCCTTATCCCTAACCAGTCTGAAGAAGGGTCTCGACCCGAAACGTCACCCATTCCTTCTCTCCAGAGATGCTGCCTGTCCCGCTGAGTTTCTCCAGCATTTTGTGTCTACCTTCGGCGAGTTCAGGGATTTCTGCTCACACTTGACTTGACCCTGACCCCTCCCGCACACAGCCCACATCTTCCTCTTGCCACCCCAGTTTAACAACTGCACTGAAGGAGCTTCATACACGAGCTTAAAAAACTGGTCAGAGGCCCCGAGAAACTGAAGCCGGGACCCGACCAAGTGGCCTCCAGGTCGAGCAGCCTGCGACGTTTGAAACCCGACCCACGCCGACTGCCGACCGCAGGTTTCGATGGAGCTCCGGCACGGAAATGCTCCGGACTGTTAGCACCGCGTCCCCGTCTCCGGGACCCAAAAGGCCGCGGACTAACCGCGTTGGACGCACCGCATCCGGCGGGAATTTGAAAAGACGAAGGTCCCGCCCGCAACCTGGAGCAAATATACTAGTATCTTTGACCTGGAGGGCGAGGAGGACACCGTGAGTATCAAGAGGCAGCAAAATGCAAACCGTGTCCCGATGCTGGAGATCTGAAATAAAGCGGAGAATGCTAGAGCATCTCAGCAAGTCAGGTAATGTCTGCGGAAAGAGCAGCTGAATTTCGGATTAATGACCCTCAGTGCTGGAGACGTTTTAACTTGCAAAAAAATAACGAAAAAGGTAGAAGAAATGCCTGATAGTTTGCAGGCGACAGTTGCCAAGATAACCATTGTTTTAAAGGCAGACTGCTTGAAACTGAAATGAAAAACACGAAAGAACAAATTGAAACTATAGTGGATAAAATGCTCAGTATTGAGGGCTTCAACGTGTCCAGACAGAGGATAAAGTACAGTTCACCGAGTTTATGTAGGGCATAGTTGGCACAATGTCTCAGCCCAAAGTCAGTTGTCAGAGTGGATGGGACTGATCCCACCATCCAAGGAGCCAAACACGTCTAGGTGAAGTAGCAATTCACTTGAACTCAATGCTCACAAAGTGGTCTCCTTTGCTTTGGAGAAACCAAATGTGAGTGAGAGGGAGGCAAAAGTGGAGAAGTTATGCTACCAATTAGGGAGACTGTCGTGGATGCACTCAGAGGATACATACTGGAGGGTTTGTCTGCTGAGGCAATATGGGTAGAGCTTGGAAATGAGGAACCAAGTGCCTGTTTCCACACAGTATGACATTAAGGATTGAAGAGGTGTGAACTGTGAAGCCAGATGAAGAATTAGGTGGAAGAGGAAAATGGGTATCACTGCATTTGGTGCACGCGATGTGGCCTCCCTTACTTCGACAAGACCAAGTGTAGACTCAGCGACCATTTTGCCAAACATTTGCACTCGGTCTGCCAAGGCCTCCTTGATCTCCCAGTTGCTAACCATTTTAACTATCCTTCTCATTCCCAAACTGACCTTTCTGTGTGCCCTCCTCCATTGCCAAA
Source organism: Malacoraja senta (assembly GCA_038087875.1). Taxonomy (NCBI): domain Eukaryota; kingdom Metazoa; phylum Chordata; class Chondrichthyes; order Rajiformes; family Rajidae; genus Malacoraja; species Malacoraja senta. The sequence goes on along the minus strand of JAXLNO010001615.1, from coordinate 10,270 downwards.
GGGAGGCCACAAGCGAAACGGAGGAACAGCAACTGTTTGGGTTGCTTACACCTAATGGTATGACCAATCAATTCTCAATGGCTTACAGTGTAGTGGACAATGTGGGTGTCATATTTGCCTCAAAATGACTGCCTATTCTTATTTAGGAATCACAGGATGTCCTGTGAAAGATTGTAGGAGGAAAAGTTTTGCCTCTGCTTTATGCTATGCCTGTATTTCCAATTTCCTATGGAATGCTTTACAAATAACTTAGATTATTAGGATGGTGATTTCATTTCAACTGGACATGATTGGTAACAATTCCCAGGTGGATTGTATTTCCAAGCACCAATGCAAGAAAATAACATTGACCAACTGAAATTTATAACCGACATTCAGAACCAGTCATTCAGTCAACTGAACAACTTTGGATAAGGGTGCACTGATATCACCCAGTTATGAAAAACGACTAGAAGTGGCACTATGCATTTCTCTTCAATTCAAGTATTTTAACTAACTAGAATACAAATTATTAATTATGTTCTTTTGTGACATTCTTGTCTCTCAGGAAGCTCATGAATGGGAAAAGATCCTTTGTTGCTGCTTCCATATTGTGTCTACATGACACATGTTTTCTGTATCCAGCTTGTCAGAAATGTGGCACTCGGTTATTTTTTAATCATGGCAGGTATGTAGCTGTAAAACAAAAATTGCAGATTGAAATAAACAACAAACGGAGAATTCCCCATTTTTGCTACTTTGTCTATTCTTCCTTTATCTAAACCTACTTCCATGTGATTTGAAAACATCTTCCTTCCTTAATCTCAACGATATCTGACTAGTTTAGTTTGATTTGGTTTAGTTTTGTCACGTTTGCAAGTTGAGTAAAAAGCTTTTGTTTGCATGCTATCCAGTCAAAAAGACAATACATGATTATAATCAAGATGAAAATGGACTGCTGGAGTAACTCAGGCTGCATCTCTGGAGAGAAGGAATGGGTGACATTTCGTGTTGCGACCCTTCTTCAGACAGGAAACGGAACTCATTCCTTCTCTCCAGAGATGCTGCCTGTCCCCGCTGAGTTAGACAATAGACAATAGGCGCAGGAGTAGGCCATTTGGCCCTTCGAGCCAGCACCACCATTCAATGTGATCATGGCTGATCATCCCCAATCAGTACCCCGTTCCTGCCTTCTCCCCATATCTCCTGACTCCGCTATTTTTAAGCCCTATCTAGCTCTCTCTTGAAAGCATCCAGAGAACCTGCCTCCACCGCCCTCCGAGGCAGAGAATTCCACAGACTCACCATTCTCTGTGAGAAAAAGTGTTTCCTCGTCTCCGTTCTAAATGGCTTACTCCTTATTCTTAAACTGTGGCCCCTGGTTCTGGACTCCCCCAACATTGGGAACATGTTTCCTGCCTCTAGCGTGTCCAAGCCCTTAACAATCTTATATGTTTCAATGAGATCCTCTCTCATCCTTCTAAACTCCAGAGTGTACAAGCCCAGCTGCTCCATTCTCTCAGCATATGACAGTCCCGCCATCCCGGGAATTAACCTTGTAAACCTACGCTGCACTCCCTCAATAGCAAGAATGTCCTTCCTCAAATTAGGGGACCAAAACTGCACACAATATTCCAGGTGTGGTCTCACTAGGGCTCTGTACAACTGCAGAAGGACCTCTTTGCTCCTATATTCGATTCCTCTTGTTATAAAGGCCAACATGCCATTTGGCCTTACTCCGGCACTTTTTGTCTATTTCGGTTTAAACCAGCATCTGCAGTTCCTTCCTACACATTACAATCAAGCCGTCCAGAGCGCACAGATAAAGAATAAAGTTACAAAATTATTGTAAGATTAACTGCAATAAAGTCCGATTAAAGATAGTTCAAAGGTCTCCAATGGGGTAGATGGGAGGTCAGGACCACACTTTAGCTGGTGAGAGGAAGGTTCCGTTGCCTAGTAACAGCTGGGGAAAAAACTCCCTGAATCTGGAGGTATGTTTTCAAGCTTCTGTACATCTTGCCCCAAGCGAGAGGGGAGGAGTGACCTGGGTGAGACGTATCCTTAATTATGCTGGCGGTATTGCTGAGGCAGCGTGAGGTGTAGATGGAGTCAAGAGAAGGAATTTTCAGTGTTTCCAAGCTGAATCTCTAAACTAAACCATCCCAATCTGACGAAAGTTTAATGGCCTGAATGTTCATGCTATTTGATACCATAGGTGCTGCCTGGCCTGCTGAGTGTTTCCACTTTGTTTTTTTCCCCTAGTCTCAGTATTTGCAGTACTTTGCTCTTGTACTTATTCAGGTTTAGCTTTGAGCAGAAATCCCATTTTATAATCTTTGATATTTGTGAGTGTATCTTCAGAATCTTCTGAATGATTTTCTGGTTGTAGTATTGTAAATGTACGTCTTGTGAAATAACATAATTCAATCTCCTTTTTATTGTAGATTCCAATGCTTAAAATGCAACTGTTTGCCAATAGCACAAAATGTAAATTACAGATACAGACTTTCTGTAAAAGTTGCAGGAAAATGTGACATATTTATTATCACTGTGTTTGGGAGCAGCCTTGAACCTTATTTTGGAGCAGCAGCAGGATTTTTAAACAGGTACAATTTTAAATCTTGAAGTTTTGTGCGAACACCATTTATGGCATTAAAAGCATCAGACTTTTTCTAACTTAAGCCATGATCACAATGAATGGCGGTGCTGGCTCGAAGGGCCGAATGGCCTCCTCCTGCACCTATTTTCTATGTTTCTATGTTAATTTCACATTGTAAAAGAATAATATTACAGTATGATAGTTAGATATATAGCAATTGAACCAAAATAAAAACACTCTTTCAGCGTTGAAAATTACTTTGAGATGATTCTTCCACCTTTTTTCCCCTTGGGTTTAGGAGAAACTACAAAATGTTTTTCTAGCATATGCTACATTCAGAACCATGACGATGCCTGATCCAAAATGCAGAGTGTGTGAAAGATACATCCACTAGATGCACTGGGGCGCATCCTCAGTGATTTGACCTGGAGTTTCAGGTCTCACAACATCAGACACCCTCGCCCAGGCGACCCAGCCGGGGTTGATCAAGCCCCGACTTGCGTCCCAGCAGCAACCGCCCACGGATCAGCCCTCTTAATCAAGCCACCTAGTGGCTTTCTCTGCGGCTTCGCTTGCGGATTGAATGGCCCTCTTCTTTGCTAGCCCCGTAATCCCCAACTGGTTGAGGACTTTGCAGAGTGAGCATCCTGCAAAGCCTCTACAGCCCACCTCTATGGGCTCATAGTATGTCTTACAGCCGCTGTCCTGGCACATCTCCACCAGTTCCTGGTACTTTGCGCGTTTCCTCACGTTAGCCTCTTCAATACGCTCTTCCCAGGGCACTGTCAGCTCCAGAATGATCAGCTGTTTTGTCACTTCGGAGGTGATGATCATATCTGGCCGGAGAGATGTTGCTGTGATGTACTTTGGAAATTTCAGCTGTTTGCCCAGATTGACGTGCAGCTGCATAGTGTAGAGGCCCGTCCTTGTTTTTGGTTGTGGTCGAGGCTTCTCTCCAGCTTTGACAAAAGTGATTGATTTCGTTGGGGCGTGGTGGTGTTTGCTGTTACTGATGGCAGTGGCTATGGTCTCAGCAACCACCTTGAGCACCTGGTCATGGCGCCACCGATAGCGACCTTCTCCAAGGGACTTTGGGCAGCTGCTGAGGAGACGTTCTAATGATCCTCTTCCAGAACAAAGTGGGCAGGAAGGTGTCTCGCTCTTGCCCCAGACGTGGAGGTTAGTTGGGCTTGGTAGGGCATCGTAGACAGCTTGGACAAGGAACCGGACGCGCTGGAAGTCTGCCTGCATGATGTTTGACCAGGTAATCCTGCGCTGCGGTATGCTCTCCCACCTTGTCCACGCTCCCCACTGTCCTGCTCACACACTCTTCCTCCACACCTGCTCGGACCTCTTCCTGGATTAGATGGTGTCTCTCCTTGCCCTGGGCCTTGCCAACCGGTGTCTTAGGGAAGTGTCCCAAACCCGCTCTGCCAGTTGCCATGACTCCCACCAATGCCTTTTGCCCTCGGTGTGACTCTGCCAGCTCCACTGCTTTCTCTGCCCTCCATTTCCTCCTTGTTCTCACCTCGATGCCAGCCAATGACACTTTCTGGTCCCTGGAGTCCCTGTACTGCAGCTTCTCTTGTTCGCGCCACCATAAACTCTTCTGTGAGGCCACTGAATGGGAGCTGCAAGATGTTACTGGTCCCATACAGTGCTGCACTGTTGAGGCTGCGGGGAAGCCCAAGCCACCTGCGGAGAAAGCCGCTGATCTTCCTTTCGAGGGACTCAACTGTGGTCAATGGAACAGCGTAAACCAGCAGAGGCCACAGGCCTCGGGGCAGGGTGGAATGCTGATAGATCCAGGCCTTGAATCTGCCATGCAGACCTGACTTGTCGACTTTGGTGAACCAGGCTTCAAGGTCTTCGATGGACCTACTTATCTACTCAGTCTGAAGCCAGTGAAAATTATAGAAATATTATTTGGTAATTTCCATGGTAAAAATTAGAGTGACAAGTGAAGTGTCATCTTTTAATAACAAAACAGATTACTTGCTAGAATATGCACTAAATCCGGCTTCTCATTAATGCCAAGTGAATTTTTTGAAACTTTTTTGCCATACTACTGACATGAAAATCCTAGTTAACCACTTGGCCAGAAGAGTGCCAATACTTGAGCAAAACAATTAGCTAAAGTTGCTATTTTAAGCTTCTATCATGCATGCTTCATTTCCATTTGCATAAAATGGGGCTTTTAGATTATCTCCTTCTGTCTGCATTTGTTTCCTGGCTTATGAGTACTCTAGGCTTGAATGGCAATCTCTGTCATGCGTCCTTGCCACCCCTTGCCATGGACACAGAGTAAATAACAGCTGGTACTGCAGTCACATGCTAGTGTTTAATATGTCACATAACTTTACTGCTCCACACAATGGCGTGTTGTATTCCAACGCAGTCAGTTTACTGTACATTTTGTCCCAATCTACAATTGAAGATTATTAGCATGATTCTAGAATCTTTTATTTGAAAATGCAAATCAATGTTGGTCATGTATAATAAGAGTACAGTGCAATTAATACTGCCCACGTTTCAGTAACCCAAACTATTTTTCATAAAATGTATTAGATAAAAGGAACATATCACTATTAGCAAAATAATTAACACGATTTTCAAATCAAGTACACTTCAAGTAACAGTTTAACTACCATAATACACATAAACCACACAGTGGTGCTTTGGTGACACTTTTAAGTTATCACTGTGCCCAATGCAAGCGTTGTCTATCGCAGTGCCTGACCCTCGTACATTTGAACCTGTGCACATCTTCTGCAAATATTTATGAATACAACTTAGGACGGGTATTGAATTTCAAACAGATACTGTGAAGATTTGAAGAAGGAACTGCAAGAGCCGGAGGGTGAGAAGGTTCGCGATTTGTTGGTCCAAGCCGTGGAACACTGTTTTATTGGGAGAAACTTTATATTTGGAGTAAAGGTAATTACTGTATTGGTTAAATATTTCATATGACTAGACTTGCTTTCTTCCCAAAACAGGAAGAGCCATTGGTTATGTTTTCTGAATTTTAGAAATAAAACACTAATATTTCAATTAGATAATAATAGTTCTGATCAACCAAAGATGTGCGTTTGGCTTAATATATACAGTATTTATTTGTTGAAATCATTGAGCTAGTTTTGGACAATGGTGGTTTTTGTAAATATTATTTGTATTTGGCAGTATAAAAAGATACAAATGTCTAATGAGTTTGAATACTTCATAGAATAATAAACAATGCAATTTTTGGGGCATGCAGTGTCCTCCAGAACATTTAGGACAAAAACACATAATTTATTTATTTGCCTCTGTACTTAACAATTTGAGATTTGTAATAGAAAAAAAATCACATGTGGTTAAAGTACACATTGTCAGATTTTAATAAAGGCCATTTTTATACATTTTGGTTTCACCATGTCAAAATTACAGCAGTGTTTATACATAGTCTCCCCCATTTCAGGGCACCATAATGTTTGGGACACAGCAATGTCATGTAAATGAAGGTAGTCATGTTTAGTATTTTGTTGCATATCCTTTGCATGCAATGACTGCTTGAAGTCTGCAATTCATGCACATCACCAGTTGCTGGGTGTCTTCTCTGGTGATGCTCTGCCAGGCCTGTATTGCAGCCATCTTTAGCTTATACTTGTGTTGGGGGCTAGTCCCCTTCAGTTTTTTCTTCAGCAAATAAAAGGCATGCTCGGGTGATTGACTTGGCCACTCAAGAATTTACCATTTTTTAGCTTGGAAAAACTCAGTTGTTGCTTTGGCAGTATGTTTGTGATCATTGCCTTGGTGTAAAATGAACCGCCAGCCAATGAGTTTTGAGGCATTTGTTTGAACTTGAGTAGATAGGATGTGTCTATACACTTCAGAATTCATTATTCTAGTACCATCAGCAGTTGTATCATCAATGAAGATAAGTAAGCCAGTACCTTCAGCAGCCATACATGACCAGGCCATAACACCCCCACCACCATGTCTCACAGATGAGGTGGTATGCTTTGGATCTTGGGCAGTTCCTTCTCTCCATCATACTTTGCTCTTGCCATCACTCTGATACAAGTTAATCTTCGTCTCATCTGTCCACAAGACCTTTTTCCAGAACTATGGTTGCTCTTTCAAGTACTTCTTGGCAAACAGTAAAGCCCGTCCCACTTTCGCGACCTCTGACGTCCTTAAACGACCTTAAAAAAAAATCATGGTCGCAGTAACCTACGACTGTGTACGACCTCCTACGACTATGTTGAAGACCTCCCACGACTATGAAGAAGACCTCCTTCGACTATGTTGAAGACTGGCTTCGACCATGTAAGTTTTACTGCTGTTTGCAGTAGCCCTTTTGCTTCAGCAGCCTTTTAAGAAAGGCAGAAGGGGATGAGCAAGGGTGAAGAGGAAGCACAAGAAGAGGTCTCAATGGGTGAATGGAGATGTGATGGACTTTCCCAGTACACCAGATGATTGGGCTTTGACAAAAGATGGAACTTTAAGCACACATGTGGGACAGTGGATGGCAAGCATGCCATTCTTGTCCCTGTACCCCTCATTTTCCTTCTTGTACAGGATGGCATTCTGCTGGAACCATTCCTCAAGGTCCCCCTCCTGCTGCCTGGTGAAGGTGTAGGGCATAACCTTCCTCCAGCCCTCCCTCACCACCAATGGGGCATCTGCCTCTGATGCTGTGTCAGACACAGGAGAAAGGGCTGCCTTCAAATGAGGCAGTGAAGGATGGGGTGGTGGTGGGGACATATACTACCACCCTGGTCTCCTCCAGGGGTCTCATGCATGGCTACCTCCTCCTGCACTGTCACCTCCTGTGGCATCTCTTCCATGGTCGTTTTTTTTTTAAGGGTTGTGCCCTCCCCCTGCGCTGCTGCCTTTTTGGTGCCATCTAAAACACATCTCCTCTCCAAAAAACTCTCCAGCTATGAATGAACATGCCTTGGAGTGACAGAGGTGAAGTTCTGCTGTTTAAATATTCTTTTTTTTTCTATTCTTTTTTCCACCCCGGAGCTATTACCTTTGACTGCCTCCGACTACCTACGACTAGCATCACGACCTACTACGACCTACCTACGAGTAAAAAGTATCGATTTTTTCCATGCCGACCTTTTAAAAAAAAACTCAGACATTTTTTATCAGGCTAGAAAAAACGCCACGACCTACTTGATGCCACGAGTACCTACGACTAGCATCACAACCTGCTATGACCTACCTACGACATCGTGGTGACCATGGTGCGAGTATGAGTCAAGGGCAAACTCGGCAGAGGTCGTGAAAGTGGGACAGGGGCTTTACTTGGCCATCCTATTTTTGCGGCTAACCAGTGGTTTGCATCTTGCAATGTAGCCTCTGTATTTCTGTTCATGAAGTCTTCCGCAGACAGTGGTCATTCACAAATCCACACCCGACTCCTGAAATGTTTTTCTAATCTGGGACAGGTGTTTGGGGATTTTTCTTTATTATAGAGAGAATTCTTCCATCATCAGCTGTGGAGGTCTTCCTTGGCCCTCCAGTCCCTTTGCGATTAGTAAGCTTCTTAATGATGTTCCAAACAGTTGGTTTTGGTAAGCCTAAGGTTTGGCTGATGTCTCTAACAGTTTTATTCTTGTTTCTCAGTGTCATAATGGGTTCTTTGACTTTCATTGGCACAACTTTGGCCCTCATGTTGATAAACAGCAATAAAAGTTTTCAAAGGTGATGGAAGGACTGGAGGAAAGATTAGGTGCTGAGAGCTCTCTTATACCTGCATGAAGGAAGCAATTAAACACACCTGAACAATTACAAAGGCCTGTGAAGCCACGAGTCCCAAACATTATGGTTGTCCCCATAATGTGTCCCAAACATCATAGTCCCTGAAATAGTGGGGACTATGTATAAACACAGCTGTAATTTCTACATGGTGAAACCAAAATGTATAAAAATGGCCTTAATAAAATCTGACATTGTGCACTTTAACCACATGTGATTTTTTCTATTACAAATCTCAAATTATGGAGTACAGAGGCAACTAAATAAGTGATGGGTCATTGTCCCAAACATTATGGGCACTGTAGGTAAAATTTGTATAATTAATGTTTGTTTTGAGTTGTTTCTTTCAATAGGTGTTCCCAAAAGTAACTTGATAATGAAAAGCAAGTTATGGATATTTTAATATTGTACAGAATTGCTTCTGGTTTAATTATGTGTGTTTGTCTCTTTGATACCAAAACATTGAAACATAAATTGCTAGCTTTAAAAAAAAAAAAAAAATTATCCTTATTTTTTTTTCACTCCACAAGCCTGATCACTCAGGTCAGCAATTTTTCAGTTCCAGAAAACAGTTTCTTCAAAACTTTAAAAAAGAAAGAAAATCAGAAACAAAATTCTGACAATAGGTCATTGATCTGAAATGTTAACAATTTCACTGTCAAGCATTTTCTGTTTTAATTTTAAAACTGATGTCCCCTTTTCTTTCCATAGTTATGATCAGCAACATTATTTTTTTGCTTTTTATTCATACTGCTTACATTAAGAAAAATCAAAGTTTAACTACAGGGGGATAGCAGGTAAAATAAGCAAAAACTAGCATATTTTCTCATTGTCATATAATTGTGATGCCTTGTGCATCATGCCATGGGATACCGTATCTCCACAAGTGCCATGTCTTGGAGAAGCAACATGAATAACAAAATCCCAAGGAGAGAAAAACAAAGACGGAATATTCTTCTCATTAGCTCCCCCTCCAAACAAAAATAACAAAAGGAGCCAAATGACCTTGACTTTTATTATTTGGTACTTCTGTAGTTTATGTTGTAACCTCAGCCCAACCAATAATTAATTTTCTTTGCAGTACATTGGGAACCATTATCATTCAATTTATGTAAATGACTGAGATTAACATTGGTACCATTTGACAAAAATGATTTGTTAGAAGGAACATTGTAGGGTGTGTATTCATGAAGTGAATCATCTATGACGTGCTTTTTGCATGTTGTAGCCAGTTGGTTTTAAATGGTGGTTATAAAAGGGATATGAAAATGAGAAATAGCTGGTTTTGTTATGCTGGATTCTATTCTTGTAATGAGGCAGAAGATGGTGTATGGGATTGAACAAGCAAATAACAGCTTCCACAGGTATGGAAATAGATAATCGGTATCCGGATTCGATATCAGTTCACGCATTTATACAATAAATTCGCTTACTCTGCAAAACTTCAACAATTGATATGCAAGTTCGGACAAGTGTTATTAGGTGTGTTGATTGATGAGCGGCTGGAGCCGGTCTGGGTCAGGAACGCAAATAGTTTTGCAGGACGAGTCAGCTTTTTGATCGTAGTTGAAATTCATTGGATTCACGAGAAATTTGTTCTATGAAAAAACACAACGTTAAAAAAATGTGATGTTGCTGTCAGAGGAGAAAAGTCCCATCACCTGGGAAATCTAGTCCGGCACCAGTAATGTCCCAAAAGTGCTGCTTTAATCAAAGGTTTACAGTAAAAAGGAAGAGTAAATATTCTGTAGATGATACTGGAGAATTAATAATGGGGAATAAAAAGGATAGATTCTATCAGTTCATTTAGAAAATTAATCTAAAGTGAAAGTTAGAATGAAGAAACATATTGAAATGCAGCAAGAGTACAAACTGGTGTAGTGCAAAGGGATCGGGGGCCCTAGTACAGAATGCAAGAGGTTGGCGCGCAGGTACAGTGGT
>JAXLNO010001614.1:0-36679 GCA_038087875.1 Malacoraja senta | reverse complement strand
CACTGAGTAAGTGTCCTGCCTGTTTAAGTTGTGTATTACAGTGGCACAGTGTAATCAGTGGGGACAGAAGCATTCTCCCAGTCCGATCTACAAGGACCTGTTTCTCACTAGCAGCAAGTCCAATAATATGGTCCAATGAGTGTACCTACAGCCAGTGTACATTAAAAAATGTTTTAAAGAAATAAACTTTGGATAGATATTACTTCCTGGCACTTACCGTCAGCCAATTGGTCTGTTACAGATTGTTGACATTGACTTATCTGAAGAGCTGCCATGTTGGATGGTTGGTTGACCCTGGGAAAGAACAGCAAAATAGTATTGGAGAAATAGAATCACAGTAGAATACAGCTAAACAGCATGGAAACAGGCCCTCTGGCCCGCATTATCCCATTTCCTGCATTTGGCCCCAAAACTAGTAAACTCCTCTTACCAAATGTTTATATCTGTCCAAATGTCTTCTAAAAGTTGTAATTGTATTCATTTCCATCAGTTCATCTGGCAGCAGAGTTGCCAAGTTTTGTCAGAGCATTTCAGTATTCTAGTACCTGAAAATCAGTATTTTGCTGAGGAAATCAGTATTTTTACACTGTGCCATTTTGCTGAAAAAAATGTTTTTTATGTGTGGTCATACCCATGTAAGAGTACAAGAATGCATAACTTTGCTACAAATTGACATGTCTTCTACGCACCTTACTTGACAGTGCATTCATTGCCATCTCTTTGTATACTTCTGTTTGAACGGCTGCTTCCTGCTTTTAGCACCAGATGATGATGTAGAAGCCATTTTGGAAGCCTCCCTCTCCCTCCCTCGCTCTCCCTCCTTCCACTCTTTCCCTCCCTCCCTCTCTTCCATTTTATTCTCCCTCCCTCTCTGCCTCTCACTCCCCCTCTCCTTCTCCCTCCCCGAACAGTCTGTGACCCATAGTGCTGTGGCCATAGGGCTATGTGTAAAGGAAATAGCGCTCCAGCTGGTAGCACTATTTTTAGAACCCACAGCGCTGTTTAAATTCCCACGCGTTAAACTGCCAGCTCTTTAAACCTGTAGCGGGAAAGAGCCTGCACCGCCATTCAATATGATCATGGCTGATCATCCAACTCAGTATCCTGTACCTGCCTTCTCTCCATACCCCCTGATCCCTTTAGCCACAAGGGCCACATCTAACTTCCTCTTATATATAGCCAATGAACTGGTCTCAACTACCTTCTGTGGCAGAGAATTCCAGAGATTCACCACTCTCTGTGTGAAAAATGTTTTTCTCATCTCGGTCCTAAAAGATTTCCCCCTTATCCTTAAACTGTGACCCCTTGTTCTGGACTTCCCCAACATCGGGAACAATCTTCCTGCATCTAGCCTGTCCAACCCCTTAAGAATTTTGTAAGTTTCTATAAGATCCCCCCTCAATCTTCTAAATTCTAGAGAGTACAAGCCGAGTCTATCCAGTCTTTCTTCATATGAAAGTCCTGACATCCCAGGAATCAGTCTGGTGAACCTTCTCTGTACTCCCTCTATGGCAAGAATGTCTTTCCTCAGATTTGGAGACCAAAACTGTACGCAATACTCCAGGTGTGGTCTCACCAAGACCCTGTACAACTGCAGTAGAACCTCCCTGCTCCTATACGCAAATTCTTTTGCTATGAATGCTAACATACCCTAACATACCATTTGCTTTCTTCACTGCCTGCTGCACCTGCGTGCCTACTTTCAATGACTGGTGTACCATGACACCCAGGTCTCGTTGCAATCTCCCCTTTTCCTAATCGGCCACCATTCAGATAATAGTCTACTTTGCTGTTTTTGCCACCAAAGTGGATAACCTCACATTTCTCCACATTATACTGCATCTGCCATGCATTTGCCCACTCACACCAGCCTATCCAAGTCACCTTGCAGCCTCCTAGCATCCTCCTCACAGCTAACACTGCCCCCCCAGCTTTGTGTCATCCGCAAACTTGGAGATGTTGCATTTAATTCCCTCGTCCAAATCATTAATATATATTGTTAATAGCTGGGGTCCCAGCACTGAGCCTTGCGGTACCCCACTAGTCACTGCCTGTCATTCTGAAAATGACCCGTTTACACCTACTCTTTGCTTCTTGTCTGCGAGCCAGTTCTCTATCCACATCAATACTGAACCCCCAATACCATGTGCTTTAAGTTTGTATACTAATCTCTTATGTGGGACCTTGTCGAAAGCCTTCTGAAAGTCCAGATATAACACATCCACTGGTTCTCCCTTATCCACTCTACTAGTTACATCCTCGAAAAAATCTATAAGATTCGTCAGACATGATTTACCTTTCGTAAATCCATGCTGACTTTGTCCAAGATTTCACCACTTTCCAAATGTGCTGCTATCCCATCTTTAATAACTGACTCTAGCAGTTTCCCCACTACCGATGTTAGACTAACTGGTCTGTAATTCCCCGTTTTCTCTCTCCCTCCCTTTTTAAAAAGTGGGGTAACATTAGCTACCCTCCAATCCTCAGGAACTACTCCAGAATCTAAAGAGTTTTGAAAAATTATCACTAATGCATCCACTATTTCTGGGGCTACTTCCTTAAGTACTCTGGGATGCAGCCTATCTGGCCCTGGGGATTTATCGGCCTTTAATCCATTCAATTTACCAAACACCACTTCCCGGCTAACCTGGATTTCACTCAGTTCCTCCATCTCATTTGACCCCCGGTCCACTGCTATTTCCAGCAGATTATTTATGTCTTCCTTAGTGAAGACAGAACCAAAAGTAGTTATTCAATTGGTCTGCCATGTCCTTGTTCCCCATGATCAATTTGCCTGTTTCTGACTGCAAGGGACCTACATTTGTTTTAACTAATCTTTTTCTCTTCACATATCTATAAAAGCTTTTGCAGTCAGTTTTATGTTCCCCGCCAGTTTTCTTTTCATAATTTATTTTCCCTTTCCTAATTAAGCCCTTTGTGCTCCTCTGCTGGACTCGGAATTTCTCCCAGTCCTCTGGTAGGCTGCTTTTTCTGGCTAATTTGTATGCTTCATCTTTTGTTTTGATACTATCCCTGATTTCCCTTGTTATCCACGGATGCACTACCTTCCCTGATTTATTCTTTTGCCAAACTGGAATGAACAATTGTTGTAGTTCATCCATGCAGTCTTTAATGCCTTCCATTGCACATCCACCGTCAACCCTTTAAGAATCAATTGCCAGTCTATCTTGGCCAATTCACGTCTCATACCCTCAAATTTACCTTTCTTTAAGTTCAGAACCCTTGTTTTCTGAATTAACAATGTCACTCTCCATCCTAAAGAAGAACTCAACCATATTATGGTCACTCTTCCCAAGGGCCACGCACAACAAGACTGCTAACTAACCCTTCCTCATTACTCAATATCCAGTCTAGAATAGCCTGCTCTCTCGTTGGTTCCTCTACATGTTTGGTTTAGAAAACTATCCCGCATACATTCCAAGAAATCCTCTTCCTCAGCACCCCTGCCAATTTGATTCACACCAATCTATATGTAGATTGAAGTCACCCATTATAACTGTTTTACCTTTGTTGCACGCATTTCTAATTTCCTGTTTGATGCCATCCCCAACTCCACTACTATTGTTAGGTGGTCTGTACACAACTCCCACTAGCGTTTTCTGCCCCTTAGTGTTTCGCAGCTATACCCATATCGATTCCACATCCTCCAAGCTAATGACCTTCCTTTCTATTGCGTTAATCTCCTCTCTAACCAGCAACGATACCCCACATCCTTTTCCTTTCTGTCTATCTCTCCTGAATATTGAATATCCCTGGATGTTCAGCTCCCAGCCTTGGTCACCATGGAGCCATGTCTCCGTGATCCCAACTATATCATAGTCATTAATAACTATCTGCACATTCAACTCATCCACCTTATTACGAATGCTCTTTGCATTGAGACACAAAGCCTTCAGGCTTGTTTTTACAACACTCTTACCCCTTATACAATTATGTTGAAAAGTGGCCCTTTTTGATTTTTGCCCTGATTTGTCCGCCTGCCACTTTTACTTCACCTTGCTACCTATTGCTTCCACCCTCATTTTACACCTCTCTGTCTCTTTGCTCACAGATTTAAGAAACCCACCACACACATTTAAGAAACCCACCAGTATAACTTTTTATATCCTTGCATTTTTAAGCAGCAAGATGAAACAGGAAGTCGGGCCGATTTTTAAAATATCGGTATTTTACAAAGCAAATCCGTACATCTGTATTCTTATCGCATTTTCCGTACAAAATACGGAAAATCCATACTACTTGGCAGCTCTTTGCAAAAAATACTAATCACCTGTTTTCGCTTCTTTGTTGATTGATGATTTAAAAAAGTGAATTTATCAATTTCAAAATAAGGCTGTAACATAACAAAATGTGGAAAAAGTGAAGGGGTCTGAATACTTTCTGAATGCACTGTATCCCGCTGTATCTACTGACAGCGTTTCTCACTGTCTGCAACTCGTCTAATTTTGGTGTCATCAGCAAACTTGCTCACCAAAACCCATCTACATTTATATTCAAGTCATTTATATGTATCACAAACAGCAGAGGTCCCAGCACAAATCCTGCAGAACTCCACTGGTCACAGACCTCCAGCCAGAATATCTTCCTTCCACCACATCCACTTCCATAAATAAATTCATACAACCAAGTCACTGTGAATCCTGTGCATCTTAATCAGCCTACCACAGGGACTTTATCAGTGGAGGGTGTGTGAGTGAGTGTGTGGGGAGTGAGTGTGTGTGTGTTTGAGTGTGTGTGTGTTTGAGTGTGTGTGAGTGTGTGTATGAGTGTGTGTGGGAGTGAGTGTGTGTGAGTGAGTGTGTGTGAGTGAGTGTGTGTGAGTGAGTGTGTGTGAGTGAGTGTGTGTGAGTGAGTGTGTGTGAGTGAGTGTGTGTGAGTGAGTGTGTGTGTGTGTGTGTGCGTGAGTGTTTGAGTGTGTGTGTGTGTGTGTGTGTGTGTGTGTGAGAGTGAGTGTGTGTGAGTGAGTGTGTGGTGAGTGTGTGTGTGTGTGTGTGTGTTTGAGTGTGTGTGTGCGTGAGTGTTTGAGTGTGTGTGTGTGTGTGTGTGTGTGTGTGTGAGTGTGTGTGTGTGTGTGTGTGTGTGAGAGTGTGTGTGTGAGATTGTGTGTGATAGTGTGTATATATTGGAATTGGTGGAGAGGTGGAATATTGCGTTGGGGACCAGCCCTCCCGTGTGAAGCTGGGGCCCAATGGGTCTCACTTAGTCTAGTATAAACTAGAATTTAAAATTCTACTTGGCACCTGTACTCTAACACATAAAGTCAAGAATTTCATAAAATCATTTATAAAAAGCTTACATTTATAGTATTTTACAGAATATATCAGTGGTTTAAAGAAAACGAAATCCTTTTTAAGTGTAGCCATTGCTGCTGTGTGGGATATTTGTACTCAGCAATCTCCCAGAAGCAGCAATGACATAATAACCCAGAGGGTGGCGCAGCGGTACAGTTGCTGCCTGACAGCGCTTACAGCGCCAGAGACCCGGGACGGAACCCGACTGCGGGTGTTAACTGTACAGAGCTTTTACCTTCTCCCCGTTACCGTGTAGGTTTACGCCGAGATCTACGTACAGTTGCGCAGGTTAATTGGCTTGGTATACATTGTAAAATTGGTTTGGTAAGAATGTGAAATATTCCCTGGTGTGTGTATGTGCGGGGATCGCTGATCGGCGCGGACTCAGTGGCCCCAAGGGCCTGTTTCCGCGCTGTATCTCTTAAACCAAAACTATAACTACGATAATCTGATTATGTTGAGCAAATTATAAAGATTTGCCCGGAATCTGGGAATAATTTTACAGCTTTTATATTTTGAACCACGACTGTGGGATTTCTTTCATCCAGACTGAAGACAGGGCCTCAACGCTTCATCCAAAAAAAAAAATCCTCCCGAGTCCACTGATATGAGCCATTAAATCGAGCAGTGGAATCCCAGTCTACATTTCGCTGCTCTAATCTCCAGAAAGTGTCCCCGAACCTACTCACTGTCAAAGAACTGCCAGTGACCCATAATGAACCACGCCCAGCAGGGACCTGTATACTGGGGATAGACACAAACTCGCCGAGTAACTCTGTGGGTCAGGCAGCAACTCTGGAGAAAAAGGGATAAGTGATGCTTCGGCAATGTGTGTCTATCTTTGGATTAATAGTATCTGTAGTTCTTTGTTTCTCCCTGTGTACTGGTGTCGCCATTGAATTATTTGTGGAGATTTCGCTGTGGAGCGGACGAAATGTGTAAGAAAGAACTATCCAGGCAGATCACAACATACATGAGTACATCAGGTAGAGCAAAAAAGAAATTAAACAAAGAGCAGATTATTTTACAGCTCCAGAGAACGTGCAGATAAAACAAGAACGACAAGAAAAACGAAGATCAGGAATGATTTGCTAGCAGGGAGAATGAGAAGTCAGTCCAAGTGTCTGAGCTCTGTGGATTGCTGCCAATAAACTCGTGCTAATATGCTTTGGGCTGTGAATACATTTCTCAAATGTTCTAAATGCACGGACATATTTTTATAGTTTCCACCAAAGATTGGTTTCCACCAGGCCGTCCGGTTACGTGGCGAGAAGATTAGATAAAACATTAATGAAACTTGATTCAGATAGTCTGGAGATTGAACGGACCAACATGATGCTAAAACCTCTGGAACAAACAGCACGTATCTCAACAGTCATCGACCCCTCTGTAAAAGTACAGAATATTCCTACTAAAGTGTCGAAGCCACGTCCCGGGACTCCTCGCTCAGCAGACGCTGCTGCAGTTGCAATGGGCGAAGAAACAACCGCGGAGCTTCAGGCAAAGCAAGAATACTCACCCTCAAGCGGCCGACAGCATCAGATGCAGCCTGCAACCGTTCACTCCCCTTTATAGAAAAAAAGTCATCTGACCACTGTTGTACCACCTGATAAGCTGGGGAATGCTGGAACGAAACACAGTATTTCTAAGGACATGTAACCTGAAAAAA
Organism: Malacoraja senta; assembly: GCA_038087875.1. Taxonomy (NCBI): domain Eukaryota; kingdom Metazoa; phylum Chordata; class Chondrichthyes; order Rajiformes; family Rajidae; genus Malacoraja; species Malacoraja senta. Next base: position 29,698 of record JAXLNO010001614.1, on the reverse strand, counting down.
ATGTGAAATTCAGCACTTTTGTATTCAAACCGGACTGTGGGCGAGCATGGACATACACAGCACGGAAACAGACCATTCAGCCCACCTTGTCCATACAGATCAAGTTGGCATACTGGGCTAGACCCATTTGCCTACGTTTGGCACATAGCCTTTTAAACGCAAATATCCAAATATCTTTAAAAACACAATAGTAATCCGCTTCTATAGCATTTTCTGGGAGCTCATTTTAGATATGGACTACCCTCTGTGTGAAAAACTTGCCCTTAGGATCCTTCTGTTCTCATCTTAAGCCGATGCCCTCTAGTTTTAGAATCCACTACCCTGGGGAAAAGACTGAGCATGCACGTTATCTAGGCCTCTCATGCCTTGACTACGCTTGGTCTCGCCAATGTAAAGTGGGGGCCGCATCAGGAGCACAGCGTGCAGGAGACGAGGTTGGAAAAGGTGTCTTTGCAGATCTCATGGAAGGCCTGATGGGTTCCCTGGATGGAAATGGGTTAAAAGCCACAGGGGTGGGTGGGTAGGTGCAGGTTACATGTGACCTCACTCTGGCAACAAAGGAAGTCTATGACAGAAAGGTCAATATGGGAATGGAAAAAGTGTTAATCTGCATAGCAACTGGGAGTACAGCAGGAATTGGGAGACCCTCCCTGTCCCTCAGCCCTCCCCTCTACCTCCCGCTTGCATATTTGCTTTCTTCTGATAATGCACACCACTTGTAATCTTTTCACAGACCTTTTCTATTTTCATCTCTGGCCTTTCATCTGAACATCAAAACCCACCATCACCCACATCCACCTATCACTCAAGGTAGACACAAAATGCTGGAGTAACTCAGCGGGACAAGCAGCATCCCTGGATGGAAGGAATGGGTGACATCTCGGGTCGAGACCCTTCTTCAGACTGTCTGAAGAAATATCTCAATCCGAAATGTCACAAATTCCTTCTATCCAATGCTGCTGCCTGTCCCGCTCAGTTACTCCAGCATTTTGCGTCTATTTTTAGTTTAAACCAGAATCTGCAGTTCCTTCCTCCACCTATCACTCGCTAGGCTTTGTCATGCCCGTTTGACAGCACTGGGCCTGTACTCGGAGATCAGAAATATGAGAGGGGAGGGGGCCTCATTGAAACTTACTGTATAGTGAAAGGCTTGGATAGAGTGGATGTGGAGAGGATGTTTCCACTAGTGAGATAGTCTAGAACTAGAGGGCATAGCCTCAAAATGAAAGGATGCTCCTTTGGGAAGGAGCTGAGGAGGAATTTCTTTAGTCAGCAGGTGGTAACTCTGTGGAATTCTTTGCCACAGAAGGCTGTGAAGACCAAGTCTGTGGATATTTGTAAGGCAGAGATAGATAATGTCTTGATTCGTATGGGTGTCAGGGGTTATGGGGAGCAGGCAGGAGAATGGGGTTAGGAGGAAAGATAGATCAGCCATGATTGAATGGCAGAGCAGACTTGACTGGCCAAATGGCCTAATTATGCTCCTGTCACTTATGACCTTATGACCCCACCTCCCTACCAGTTGTTTCGATACCTCCCCACCATCAGACTGAGAAGGGAACCCAACCCAAAGTGTCCCTTATCCATGTTCTCCAGAGATTCTGCCTGACCTGCTGAGTTACTTAAACACAGTGGCGAGAGTAGTTGAGACAGGTACTACAACAACATTTAAAAGACACTTGGACAGGTATATGAATAGGAGAAAGCTTAGAGGGATAACATAGAAACATAGAAACATAGAAATTAGGTGCAGGAGTAGGCCATTCGGCCCTTCGAGCCTGCACCGCCATTCAATATGATCATGGCTGATCATCCAACTCAGTATCCCGTACCTGCCTTCTCTCCATACCCTCTGATCCCTTTAGCCACAAGGGCCACATCTAGCTCCCTCTTAAATAAGGGCCAAACATGGCAAATGAGACTACTTTAGACAGGACATCTTGGTTGACATAATCAAGTTTGGCCAAAGGGCCAGTTTCCATGCTGTATGACCAATTATGAGGCCAGATTGGACATGTTCCTGTTGATGCATCCAAGCTAACAAAAATGTCAATGTTAGTAGTCCATATGAATGGCATTGAACTGAATTAAATTGAATTGAATAAATTTTATTAGCCAAGTATGTATACATACAAGGAATTTGCCTTGGTACTTTACTCGTTACAAGGTTAATTCCAGGGATGGCGGGACTGTCATATGCTGAGAGAATGGAGTGGCTGGGCTTGTATACTCTGGAGTTTAGAAGGATGAGAGGGGATCTTATTGAAACATCTAAGATTATTAAGGGTTTGGACACACTAGAGGCAGGAAACATGTTCCCGATGTTGGAGGAGTCCAGAACCAGGGGCCACAGTTTAAGAATTAGGGGTAAGCCATTTAGAACGGAGACGAGGAAACACTTTTTCTCACAGAGAGTTGTGAGTGTGGAATTCTCTGCCTCAGAGGGAGGTGGAGGCCGGTTCTCTGGATACTTTCAAGAGAGAGCTAGATAGGGCTCTTAAAGATAGCGGAGTTGGGGGATATGGGGAGAAGGCAGGAACGGGTACTGATTGGGGATGATCAGCCATGATCACATTGAATGGCGGTGCTGGCTCGAAGGGCCGAATGGCCTACTCCTGCACCTATTGTCTATTGTCTATTGTCTATTGTCTATTGTCCCACAAGGAGAACAACACGATATGCAGTAGACAATTAAAAATAAAACATTATAACTTAAACATGTGAAGAATAAAATAAAATACCAGAGCAAAAGGAGGCTACAGATTTTTAGTTATTGAGTAGAGCTACCGGTCGTGGAAAAAAATTGTTTTTATGTCTGGCAATCATAATTGTTTTTATGACAGTCCGGTTGCCTCCCAGAGGGAAGTGCTTCAAAGAGTTTGTAGCCTGGGTGAGAGGGGTCAGAGATGATCTTACCCGCTCGCTTTCTGGCAATTGCAGTGTACAGTTCGTCAAAGGGGGGAAGGTTGCAGCCAACAACCTTCTCAGCTGATCGGACGATGCTTGGTGGCTGAGCCAAACCAGACCATGATGGAGAATGATGGCAGTATAAAACTGGACCATCAATGCCAGTGTTTTCTCAGCTGCCGCTGGTAGTACATCCTCTGTTGTGCCTTTTTGACTGTGTAATCGATGGTGGCCTCCCATTTTAGGTCCCTGAAGATGATGGTTCCAAGGAACTTAAATGACTCCACAGATGTGACTGTGGTGTTGTTGATGGTGAGTGGGGGGAGCGGAGGGGGAGCTCTCCTAAAGTCTTCAATCAATGACACCGTCTTAAGAGCATTGAGCTCCAGGTTACGAAGGCATCAGGACGCCAGCTGTGTCACTTCCTGTCTGTAGGCAGATTCCTCCCCCTCCTGGATCAGTCCAATCAGGGTTGTGTCATCCGCAAACATGAGAAGCTTGACAGAGATGGCTGTGGAGGTGCAGTCGTTGGTGTAGAGAAAGTAAAGGAGAGGGGAGAGTACGCAACCTTGCGGTGCTCCTATGCTGAGGGTAAGCAGGTCCAAGATATGCTTTCCCAGCCTATGCTGCTTCCTGTCTGTCAGGAAGTTGATGATCCACTGACAGAGGGTTCAGGCACGGTCAACTGGGAAAGTTTGGAGTGTAGTAGCTCTGGCACAATGTTGTTGAATGCAGAAACATAGAAACATAGAAACATAGAAAATAGGTGCAGGAGTAGGCCATTCGGCCCTTCGAGCCTGCACCGCCATTCAATATGATCATGGCTGATCATCCAACTCAGTATCCTGTACCTGCCTTCTCTCCATACCCCCTGATCCCTTTAGCCACAAGGGCCACATCTAACTCCCTCTTAAATATAGCCAATGAACTGGCCTCAACTACCTTCTGTGGCAGAGAATTCCACAGATTCACCACTCTGTGTGAAAAATGTTTTTCTCATCTCGGTCCTAAAAGATTTCCCCCTTATCCTTAAACTGTGACCCCTTGTTCTGGACTTCCCCAACATCGGGAACAATCTTCCTGCATCTAGCCTGTCCAACCCCTTAAGAATTTTGTACGTTTCTATAAGATCCCCCCTCAATCTTCTAAATTCTAGCGAGTACAAGCCGAGTCTATCCAGTCTTTCTTCATATGAAAGTCCTGACATCCCAGGAATCAGTCTGGTGAACCTTCTCTGTACTCCCTCTATGGCAAGAATGTCTTTCCTCAGATTTGGAGACCAAAACTGTACACAATACTCCAGGTGTGGTCTCACCAAGACCCTGTACAACTGCAGTAGAACCTCCCTGCTCCTATACTCAAATCCTTTTCCTATGAATGCTAACATACCTTTTGCTTTCTTCACTGCCTGCTGCACCTGCATGCCTACTTTCAATGACTGGTGTACCATGACACCCAGGTCTCGTTGCACCTCCCCTTTTCCTAATCGGCCACCATTCAGATAATAGTCTGCCTTCCTGTTTTTGGCACCAAAGTGGATAACCTCACATTTATCCACATTATACTGCATCTGCCATGCATTTGCCCACTCACCCAGCCTATCCAAGTCACCTTGCAGCCTCCTAGCATCCTCCTCACAGCTAACACTGCCCCCCAGCTTTGTGTCATCTACAAACTTGGAGATGTTGCATTCAATTCCCTCATCCAAATCATTAATATATATTGTAAATAGCTGGGGTCCCAGTACTGAGCCTTGCTGTACCCCACTAGTCACTGCCATTCTGAAAAGGACCCGTTTACTCCTACTCTTTGCTTCCTATCTGATAGCCAGTTTTCTATCCACATCAATACTGAACCCACAAGCTAAAATCTACAACAAAAATCCTTGCATAGATCCCTTGGCGGTCTAGGTGCTGGAGGACGAAGTGCAGGCCTTGGTTGACTGCATTATCCACTGATCTATTGGCCCGGTATGCAAACTGCAGGGGGTCCAGCTAGGGTTGCCAACTTTCTCACTCACAAATAAGGGACAAAAGGTCAAAATAAGGGTCAAATTCTCGACAGCAATCCGTTGACCGACTCGGCCGTGGCTGGGTGAATGATGTGTTGGCCCGGGTGCTGGACTGCACACAAGGCCCAGCCAGCAGGCCAGCTGAGGAGCTTTGGCCCGGGCACCGGACTTTGCGCACGACATCACGTGCAAAGTCTGGCATCCCATCCAACACATTAACCGATGATCGGCCATGAGAAGGAAGGGTGGTGGTGCCGGTGGTAAGCGAAGGTCCGAGGGTCGGACAGCTAGCCGGGCTGCCGACCGACGGGGCCACAGGCGAGGCACTGCTGCTGCACTCCATGGGCTGCACTACGTCGGGATGGGTGAGGAGGGGTCGGATGCGGCGATCCGACCCGACAGTCCCCTCGACCGGAGTAGCAGCATTCAAATACGGGACAATGGTGGTCCCATATGGGACAATCCAATTTAGCCCAATATACGGGATGTCCCGGCTAATAATTGACAGTTGGCAACTATAGGTCCAGCAGTGATATTTTTCAGGTGGGCCAGCACAAGTCTCTCAAGGGTTTTCATGATTACAGAGGTCAGTGCGACAGGCCTGTAGTCATGGGCTCTATGCTGATTGATACATGAGCAAAATCTTTTATAAATGCAATCTCGCCAGGGTTACTGAGAAACAAAAACCATTAAAAGGAAGACACAAAATGCTGGAGCAACTCAGCGAGACAGGTTGCAGCTCTGGAAAGAAGGAATGGGTGATGTTTCGGGTCGAGACCCTTCGTCAGACAATGGGTGATATTTTGGGTCGATACTGCAGGCAGAAAAAAGCAGAAACTGTGAAGAGAAGCAGAAGTTGTAGCTGTGAAGAGAAGGAAATTGTGCATAAAATGTCAAGCAATAATGACTAAAGCCACAACGGAAAAAAAATTGTTGCACTAAGGTAATTTATCACAACACACAATGACACATCTGAAATAAAACCAGAAAATGCTGGTAAACATGAAGGTCAACAGCAAAAGTGGGAACCGAAAGCCTTCAGCACAACAATCGTTAACATCTATTTCCACAGATGCTCTTTGACTTTCTCAATTCTCCAAGCATATTGTGTTTTTATTGGTAATGCAGAAAACTTAGTTACAAAAAATTGATATTTTAATAGCAATTAATTGCAGGGCGGCAGTGCATTTGGGGCAAAATAAAATGTTGAACTCTGCAAACAATAGTGCTCATCGATAATAATATATAATCCTGGATACAAAATTGGCTTGATGGTACGAAGCAGAGAGTGATGGTGGAAGGTTATTTTTCAGACTGCAGGGCTGTTACCAGTCTCAAGACCTATACCTTAGAGATGCAGTGCGGAAAAAGGTCCTTCGGCCCACCGCCCAGCGATCATCCCGTTTACTAACACTATCCTACACACTAGGGACAATTTTACTGAAGCCAATTAACCTTAAAATCTGCATGTCTTTGAAATGTGGAAGCAATCGCAACACCCGGAGAAAACCCACGCAGGGAAAATGTACAAATTCCATACAGACAGCACCCCTAGTCAGGATCAAACCCAGGTCTCTGGCGCTATAAGGCAGCAACTTTACCGCTGCACCACTGTGCCCACCATTAAGGGCCTGTCCCACAGGCAAATTTTCAGCAGACTGCCGGGGACTGTTAAGTTCGCGGCACTCGCCTGAAAAACCGGGAACTGGAACGGCGACTCTCAGAGTGGAGCACACACACACACACACATACACACACACACACACACACACACACACACACACACACACACACACACACACACACACACACACACACACACACACACACACACACACACACACACACACACCACACACACACACACACACACACACACACACACACACACACACACATCGCAAAGGCGGGGGCCAGGGAAAGCGGGGGAGCACTGTCTGAAATTCCAAAGCCAAGGTGATACAGACACACACCACGATGAACAGGAAGGTTAAGATGGCTAGCACAGTGTGCGGTAAATCCTTTAAAAGAGGTGGGGGGGGGGAGAAGGGGGAGAAGGGGGAGAAGGGGGAGAAAGGGGGAGAAGGGGGGGGAGAAAGGGGGAGAAGGAGTGGAGACACTTTTAAGAAGACAGGCAACTTAATAAGCCAGAGATACACAGCTGTGAAGTTCGGCGGGCATATAACATTACCGGTCGGTTATCCTTGGTTCTGAAAACTCGTGCTTACGTTTTTTTTTCCCCAATGAATCAATGAAAATGCCCGGTCAGCAAAGATGATTAACTAAAACTACCTACGACTACCTCGACTAATAACTACATGGCGACCCCACTTCAACTGCAACTACGACTACAGGATTATCGATTTTCTCCATGGCGACCAATTTCTGGTCGCAGAAAATATTTCAACATGTTGAAAAATTTGCGGCGACCATACTGAGGCCGCGACTAGTTCCCAGAATGCGGGAACTCCTCGCGACCATGAAGGAGACTCACCAGAAACCACCAGCGAACATGTGGCGACCATGTGGTGATCATGAGGTGAGCGCAGAGTCTCCTGCACTCGCCTAAAAAGTCGCCTAAGTGGGACAGGCTGAGTGATGCACCTCAGTGGTCCCGTTGTTTTTATTGTCATATATTATTAAAAAACGGTCAGGACCAGCCTGCAACACATACCTTCAAGGTCGGCAGAGGAGCGGCAGGTGAAGGAGAGAGTGCGGGGATTGGCTGCAGAAGTGAAAGCCTTGGTGAGCTTTTCTGGAGCGGGTCATTTAAAAATTGGTAACCAAATTTGTAAATTAGCTGATTAGTTAATTGAACAGCAAATAAAATCAGGACTTACTCTCGGGGGAGCAGCTTTGTTGAGGTGAAGTGCCTTGCTGAGTCAATTGTGAGTCTTTGGCTCAAGAGTCCTCGGCGAGGAGGCTGAGGCAAGGAGGCTACTCTTTATTGTAAATTTGTGATTTTTTTTTCCATTGAAGAAATGGCAGGCAAGTTGGTACAGTGTGTTTCCTGCAGGATGTGGGAAGTCAGGGACACCGCTGGTGCTTCTGACAACTACACCTGCAGAAATTGTGTCCAGGTGCAGCTCCTGAATGAATGTTTTGGGGAACTGGAGCAGCAGCTGGATGACCTCAGGGCAATTGAGGAAAACAAGAGTTTCCTGGACAGAACCTACAGTGAGGTTGTCACACCAAGGAAGAGCGAAGGTGGGTGACTATGAGAAAGAGGAGTAAACATGGAGTGCAGGAGACCCTGGTGGCTGTACCTAATGAAAACAGGTACACCCTCTTGGGAGCTGTCGGGGCAGACGACGCTTTCAGTCTGAGCGGCGGACAGGTCGGTGGATCCAATCCCAGCAATCAGACTCGACCGGCGAGACCGACATCGGGCAGAGCCATAGTGTTGGGTGACCCCATATGCAGACAGGAGATTCTGTGGCGGCAGGTGAGACTCGAGGATGGTGTGTTGCCTCCCTGGTGCCAAGTTTCAAGATGTCTCGGACCGACTTCAGAACATCTTCGAGAAGGAAGGTGAGCAGCTGGAAGTGGTTGTGCATGTGGGCACAAACAACGTCGGGAAGAAGAGGGTTCTGCAACGTGAGTTTAGAGTTAGGAAGAAGGCTGAAAAGCAGGACTTCTTGGGTGGTTATCTCTGGATTGCTTTCAGTACCTCGAGCTCGTGAGGGCAGGAGATAGGGGATCTGAATGTGTGGCTGATATGCTGGGATTTAGATTTATAGACCACTAGGATCTCTTATGGGGAAAGGATGACCTGTGCAAAAGGGATGGGTTACACCTTAACTGGAGGGGGACCAACATTCTGGCAGGCAGGTTTGCTAGTGCTATACGGGTGGGTATAAACTAAATAGCGGGGGGGAGGGGTTGACAAATTGGGAATTTAAGGATAAGGAGTTAGAGGGAGTATAAGGATGGAGTTAAATGGGAAGAGAGTAGAGGAAAAGTTACAGACATCCGAATTAATGGCACGGAAAGTTCAAGAAGGGATAAGAGAGTAAGGTCAGGTGAAATAAGAACTGGTGTGAGATGGGAGGTGAATACCGAATTAAAATATATGAATGCGCAAAGTATAAGAAATAAAGTGGATGAGCTTGAGGCTCAGTTAGAAATTGGTAAGTATGATGTTGTGGGTATTCTCCGTGGATTGTCACTTTGTCGTGGTGGTGAAGCTTTTGTGGACCTGAGATCCTGAGAGCGATGCCGTCTGGAGTTATGCTACTGGTAGGGCCACCCATGGCGTTAAGGTCGAGGGGGAGGTCTGTGACAAAGAGCAATCCAACCAAGACCTCAATGGTGGGACAGGTGGAGGATGATGGCTGACCTTAGTGGAGCGTCACAACGGCTGGGAAGGCAGATGAAGGCTGCAACAGAAAAGGGTCTCCGGTCATCTTGGACTCCATGCCACTGGATCCCGACCCAGATCTGTCAAGGACCGTGGGGTGGCTGTGTGCACCAGTCTCCCCACGTTAAACAAAGTCACGCACAGGCGTCATTCATATAGGGAATAGCACCATGGAGACACCCATGGTCAGCCACGACCAAAGGGGGCCTAAGAAGAAGAAGAAGATGTTGTGGGAATTACAGAAACATGGCTGCAAGAGGATCAGAGCTGGGAACTGAATATTCAGCGATATACATCCTATCGAAAAGACAGATTAGCAGAGGAGGTGGGGTGGCTCTGTTGGTAAGGAATGAAATTCAATCCCTTGCGAGGGGTAACATAGAATCAGAAGATGAAGAGTCATTGTGGATAGAACTGAGAAATTGTAAGGATAAAAAGACCCTGATAGGAGTTAACTACAGGCCCCCAAACAGTAGCCTGGAGATAGGGTGCAAATTGCATCAGGAGTTAAAATTAGCATGTAACAAAGGTAATGCTACGGTGGTTATGGGAGATTTCAACATGCAGGTGGACTGGGAAAATCATGTTGGTACTGGACCCCAAGAAAGGGAATTTGTAGAGTCCCGCTGAGATGGATTCTTAGAGCAGGTTGTACTGGAGCCAATCAGGGAGAAGGCAATTCTGGATTTAGTGTTGTGTAATGAACCGGATTTGATAAGGGAACTCAAGGTAAAGGAACCATTAGGAGTTAGTGACCATAATATGATATATTTTAATCTGCAATTTGAGAGGGGGAAGGTAAAATCAGAAGGGTCTGTATTGCAGTTGAACAAAAGGGACCACGGTGGCATGAGAGGAGCTGGCCAAAGTTCACTGGAAAGGGACCCTAGCAGGGATGATGGAGGAAAGCGATGGCAGGTATTTCTGGGAATAATCCAGTAGATGCAGGATCGTTTCAGTCCAAAGAGGAAGAAAGGGGAGTAAGAGACGACCGTGGCTGACAAGGGAAGTTAAGGACAGTATAAAAATAAAAGAGAAGACGTATAACATCACAAAGATGAGCGGGAAGCCAGAGGATTGGGGAACTTTTAAAGATCAACAGAAGGTAACTAAAAAGGCAATTTTGGGAAAAAAGATGAAGTACGAAGGTGAGCTAGCCAAGAATATAAAGGAGGATAGTAAAAGCTACTTTAGGTATGTAAAGAGGAAAACATTAGTTAAGACAAATGTGGGTCCCTTGAAGACAGAAACAGGTGAATTTATTATGTGGAACAAGGAAATGGTAGATGAGTTGAACAGGTACTTTGGTTCTCTTTTCACTAAAGAAGACAGAACCAATCTCCCAGATGTTCTAGGGGACAGAGGATCTAGGGTGATGGAGGAACTAAAGGAAATTCACATTAGTCAGGAAATGGTGTTTGGTAGACTGATGGGACTGAAGGCTTAAAAATCCCCAGGGCCCGATGATCTGCATCCCAGAGTACTCAATGAGGTGGCTCTGGAAATCGTGGAGGCATTGGTGATCATTTTCCAATGTTCTATAAATTCAGGATCAGTTCCTGTGGATTGGAGGGTAGCTAATGTTATCCCACTTTTCAAGAAAGGAGGGAGAGAGAAAGCAGAGAATTATAGACCAGTTAGCCTGACATCTGTGGTGGGGAAGATGCTGGAGTTGATTATTAAAGATGTAATAGGATAGCAATAACAGGATCGGTCCAAGTCAGCATGGATTTACGAAGGGGAAATCATGCTTGATAAATCTTCTGGAATTATCTAAGGGTGTAACAAGTAAAATGGACAAAGGGGAGGCAGTGGATGTAGCGTACCTGGACGGTCAGAAAGCCTTTGATAAGGTCCCACACAGGAGATTAGTGGGCAAAATTAGAGCATATGGTATTGGGGGTAGGGTATTGACATGGTTAGAAAATTGCTTGGCAGACAGGAAACAAGAAGTAGGTATTAATGGGTCCCTTTCAGAATGGCAGGCAGCGATTAGTGGGGTACCACAGGGCTAGGTGCTGGGACCGCAGCTATTTACAATATACATTCATGATTTAGATGAAGGGATTAAAAGTAACATTAGCAAATTTGCAAATAACACAAAGCTGGGTGGCAGTGTGAACTGTGAAGAGGATGCTATGTGGATGCAGGGTGACTTGGACAGGTTGGGTGAGTGGGCAGATGCATGGCAGATGCAGTTCCATGTGGATAAATGTGAGGTTATCCATTTGTTGGCAAAAACAGGAAGGCAGATTATTATCTAAATGGTGTCAAGTTGGGAATAGGGGAAGTACAACGGGATCTGGGGGTCCTTGTTCATCAGTCACTGAAAGTAAGCATGCAGGTACAGTAAGCAGTGAAGAAAGCGAATGGCATGCTGGCCTTCATAACAAGAGGAGTTGAGTATAGGAGCAAAGGGGTCCTTCTGCAGTTGTACAGGGCCCTAGTGAGACCACACATGGAGTATTATGTGCAGTTTTGGTCTCCAAATTTGAGGATGGACATTTTTGCTATTGAGGGAGTGCAGCGTAGGTTCACCAGGTTAATTCCCGGGATGGCGGGACTGTCATATGATGAAAGAATGGAGCTTGTATTCACTGAAATTTAGAAGGATGAGAGGTTATCTTATTCAAACATATAAAATTATTAAGGGATTGGACATGCTAGATGCAGGAAACATGTTCCCGATGTTGGGGGAGTCCAGAACCAGGGGCCACAGTTTAAGAATAAAGGGTAGGCTATTTAGAACTGAGATGAGGAAAAACTTTTTCACACAGAGAGTTGTGAATTTGTGGATTCTCTGCCACAGGCAGTGGAGGCTGATTCACAGGATGCATTTAAAAGAGAGTTAGATAGAGCTCTCAGGGCTAGCAGAATCAAGGGATATGGGGCGAAGGCAGAAACGGGGTACTGATCAGTCATGATCACATTGAATAGCGGTGCTGGCTCGAAGGGCCGAATGGCCTACTCCTGCACCTATTGTCTATGTATCTATGTATGTATGTATATATATTGTACATACATCAACAATTTGGATGAGCATGAACAAAGCATGGTTAGTAAGTTTGTAGCTGACTCTAAAACAGGTGCTATCATAGACAGTGAAGTTGCTTATACAAGAAATACATCAGGATCTTAATTCTGCAGGAAGTGGGAGTGAGTGAGCGTGGCATTGGACATTGGGAAGTGGTGGTGGTTTAAAGGGTGTTATTGAGCAGAGGGATCTAGGAGTACAAGTGTATAATTCCTGCAGTGCAAGGGTTAAACTGACAATTTCAGCTAAAATGTTAAATGGTTATCAGCGAAATTAGCAGCCAGGAGTCTACGGAAACAAGTTTATCTCCTCGCACCTGCGATCAGTGCATGGGAAAGGCTGCGTTGGCGAACAAAACAGCAATGTTTCAGTGACTGATGAACAAGGACCCCCAGATCCCGTTGTACATCTCCTTTTCCCAACTTGACACCATTTAGATAATAATCTGCCTTCCTGTTTTTGCCAATAAATGGATAACCTCACATTTAGATGTTCCCAAACAATGTCTAACAATGTCTAGATGCGCTGAGCAAACAACAGCAATAGTTGGGTATACCACCCGTGCCCCCTGCCGCTAGTAGCGCAGAAACACTGCAGACAAAGGGGGGCTTGTTGAAGGGGGCAGTGGCGCGGTCTGCTCCGATAAGAAATGCCAAAATGATTGGTATTGGGCGCCTTTTCGAAAAAGAGAACCTCAGCCTTCGACTGTGTCGCAAACGGTGCCAGGTGGCTGAACTCCTGGTACATGTTCCGATGAATTTGTGGATGGGTTTACGTGAGTGTATGTGCCTTATGTAGTAGTGTAATAAATTACTGAATGAATTAAAACTGTTATCTGAATCCAGTGATTTATCAAACACAACAATCCCCCCTGAAATTCGCTTCCCAGAAAGTGACATCTTAGAGCGGGTAAGGTAGATAAATATGCTGGAGAAACTCAGAGGGTGAGGCAGCATCTCTGGAGCGAAGGGATAGCTGACGTTTCGGGTTGAGACCTTTCTTCGGACTTCTTAGAGTGGTAAAGATACTTTGGCCTTCAACAGAGCATTGACTTTAAAATTAAAAGTTATGTTGCAGATGACAAGACACTCGTGAGGCTACACTGGTAGAGTATTGTTTTTTTGGTTTGGTTTCTCTGCTATTGAAAAGTTATCACTAAGCTGCAAAGATACAGCAATGATGTATGAGGAAATTGCCAGGACGAGAGAGAGAGAGTGAGTTACAGGGAGAGATCGTGCAGGCTGGTACTTTAATCTTTGGAGCCTTGGTGTTCTTACAGAGTGGCTTAAAATCATGAGGAGCATAGACATGGTGAGTACACAGAGTCTTTTTCACAGGGTTGTGGAATCAAGAACTAATGGGCATAGGATTAAGATGATAGAGGAGAAATTTTATCGCAATGTGAAGGTCAACTTTTCTCAAAGAGAGTGGAACATAAACGGATGAGCAGCCAAAGGAACAGATTGAAGTGGGCATAATAACAACATTTAAAAGACATTTGGACAGGTATATGGATAGGAACATTTCAGAATGATATGTCGTGGGCATATAGGACAAGATTAGATGTATATCTAGGTCAGATTAAATGAGTTGGGCAGAAGGGCGTTTCCATGCTGTATGATTTACTGACTATCACTCTACAGCAATGTGTTAACTTATTGAGCAACTATGTTCTCAGGAAGATTAAAATGCACCATTTGTAAAATTGAACAACACATCTCAACAAAGCTTAAAAATATAATTTTAGCACAAGTTCCAACCAGTTCCTTGCAACCACTCATTGCGTGTTAGTAAATGCAGAGATGTGCCAAATAAGCTCTCATTTGGCTCCCTGAAATCTTCTCACAACTTCCAGAATGTACAGGTATTGCTGAAGTATTGAGGACATTTCTTATGGCCAATGCCAAATGTCCTGGGAAATTCAACAACTCTTTTTAGTTTAGAGACAGAGCATGGAAATAGGCCCTTTGGCCCACTGAGTCCTCGCTGATCATCGCCCATCCATTCACACTAGTTCTATGTTATCCACTTTCTCATTCTTCGTTACACACAAGGGGCAATTTACAGAAGCTAATTAACCTGCAAACCCTCACGTCTTTGGGAGGTGGGAATAAACTGGAGCACCTGGATGAAACCCACATGCTCACAGGGAGAACCTGCAACCTCCACACAGACAGTACCTGAGGTCAGGATTGAACTCGGGTCTCTGGTGCTGTGAAACAGCAGCTCTACCAGCTGTGCCACTGTGCCGCCCAAAGTTTCTCCTTTACCTGACATATTTCAAAAGCTTCACCAGACAAAGAACTGGATCTGGGAGAATAAGGATCCTCGGTGTGGTTAAGGAATCTATCTATGTCTCCGGTGGCTGAACGAGAACAATGACCATAGGGATGGAGGAGTGGAGAATGCCATTGGAACTCTCAGGATGCAATTCCAGGTCTGCTTCATTTCCAGAATGGCCTGCAGTGCTTACAGACAGGGTTTAAAACTTTATCACCATAGACTGCCCCTGTCATCTGTCCATTCCCTCCACAGATGCTGCCTAACCTGCAGAGTACCTCCAGCACTTTGTGTTTTGCTCAAGATTTTTGCATCTTCAGTTTCTTGTATTTCCAAATGAAAAGATGGTGCGGACCTACACGTGTACCATGCCCACCCAAGAAACAGGCTACTGTCAGATTCAAAGCCCCGTGAGAATGGAGGGCATGCAACAAGGGAAGGGAAGGTACTATCGTGTGTGAAGGTAGACATATCTTAAAGGCCTGACCAGATATATCCGAGGACATTGTGGGAAACCAGAGATGAAATTGAGGGAGCCTCGGGTTGAAATTTACAAGTCGTCTTTAAATACAGGAGAGGTGCCGGAAGACTGGAGGGTGGCAAATGTTGTACCTTTATTCAAGAAGTGCTGCAGGGAAATTTCTGGGAACTATAGGCCAATGAGCTTAACATCTTTAGTTGGAAATTTACTAGAGGGTATTCTGAGGGACAGGATAAACAGGCATTTGGACAGACAAAGGCTGATTAGGGATAGTCTGCATGGTTTACTACCTGGGAGGTCATGACTTACAAATTTGATTCACTTTTTTGAAGATGTGACCAAAAAGGTTTATGAGGATAGAGCTGTAGATGTTGTATATATGGACTTCAGCAAAGCATTCAACAAGCTTCCTTATGGACGGCTGCTTTGGAAGATTAGAACGCATTGGATCCAAGCAGAGATACAGTAGCTGAATGGATAGAGAATTGGCTTTATGGAAGGAAGCAGAGGGAAGGTTGCTTCTCGGACTAGATGCCTGTGACTAGTGGTGTGCCTAAGGGTTCGGTGCTGGGCCCGTTACTGTTTGTCATCTATATCAATGATTTGGATGAGAACACGGCAAGATTAGCAAATTTGCTGATGATACAAAAGTGGGTGGTTTTACAGATAATGAAGATGGTTGTGAAAAATTGCAGCAGGAACTTGATTAATTGGCCAAGTGGGCTGAGGAATGGTGGATGGAATTTAATGCAGAAAAATGTGTAATGTTGCATTTTGGGAAGTCTAACATGGGCAGCACCTACGGAGCGAATGGTAAGACTCGGAATAGTTTTGTAGAGTAGAGGGATCTAGGAGTGCGGGTGCATAGCTCCCTGAAGGTGGAGTCACAGGTAGATCGGGTGGACAAAAAGGCTTTTGGCACATTTACCGTCATCAGCCAGAGTATTGAGTATAGTAGTTGGGAAGTCACGTGGCAGTTGTATAAGACGTTGGTGAGGCCCCATTTCGAGTATTGTGTTCAGTTCTGGGCATCTCTGGATAGAAGGAATGGGTGACATTTTGAATTGAGACCTTTCTTCAGACTGAGGGTCAGTGGAGAGGGAGATACAGAGAGAGGATGTCGTTCCCTGTTCCATGCATACACTGGCCCTATCCCCAAAATCTATCTCTGGTACTTTGACAACTGCATTGGTGTTACCACCTGCACCCATGTAGAACTCATGGACTTTATTAACTTCACCACCAATTGTCATCCTGCACTCAAATTCCGATGGTCCATCTCGAACACCTGCCTTCCCTTTCTTGATCTCACTGACTCCATCACAGGAGATAGACTGTCGACTGATGTCTATTATAAACCTACAGACTGCCACAACTATCTCGACAACACTTCTTCCCACTCTGCTTCCTGCAAAGACTATCCCTGCTCCCAATTCCTCTGTCTATGCCGCATCTTGTTTTCCGTACCAGGACATAATCTTTAGGGAATAGGGGTTCCCCTCTTCCATCAGAGATGAGGCCCTCACACAGTTGCACGGTGGAACAGTGGTAGAGTTGCAGCCTTACAGTGAATCGAGCGTTAGAAACCCGGGTTCAATCCTGACTACGGTTGCCGTCTGTAAGGAGTTGTACGTTCTCCCCATGACCTGCGTGGGTTTTCTCCGAGATCTTCGTTTTCCTCCCACACTCCAAAGACGTACAGGTATGTAGGTTAATTGGCGTGGTAAATGTAAAAATTGTACCTTGTGGTATAGGATAGTGTTAAGGTGCTGTACGCATGGTGTATATTTAACCTGGAAATCAAAAGTAAAACCTATTTTCAAATAGCTAAAACTTTCAGTGTGTTGATTTCTGTATCTTGTTGCCTGTGTGCTAGTTGCCAATCCCTTTGTGACAGCGAAATAGAGCGGGTACAAGAGAGAAAGCCCGAGGGAGAGTTGACTGAGGACTGTTGGGACTGAAAGTAACAATTAAAGGATAATTCACTTGTGTTCAAACATTCACTTAATCTTAACTTGTTTGGTTAAGGAATTCCTTTCAGCATTGCTTCCAGGTGTAAGTTGTCAATGCATCAGTTGCTACCTGTTTTCGCTTGCCCTCTTATCCACTGCACTGACAGGAATGAGGAGGTACAAATAATGAAACAGTGAGCTCGCCCATGCCCATTACAGTCATTTTATAAACTTTCAACATCACAGAACTCATAGTTTATGACTTAATGGGAAGTGCTCTTTGATGTAAATTGGCACCAGAAAATACTGGGATTTATTTATTGTTGGGAGCTGGACACATGCCAGATAACTTTGTCAATTGCTTATGATCGTGGCCAAGTTGGACACACCTTATCACACTATTCATTCCATTATCCCATAGTTCAGCTGTTTTTTGTGTTTCACTCCTGGCAACTCCAAGTGTTCTGGTGTAAACTACACCTTTGCCTCGAGCACAACAGGAAAGATGCATGTCTAAAAGCCGTAGTTGGCCATGGGCGTCATGGGTCACTTTTTTTCACGCCATTTTGGGAATGTAATATATGATTATTTTTTAAATCGGCTTCTGTCATGGCGTCCACATCTACAAGCGTAGCGTGCTGTTCTACTATAAAGTGCTCGAATCGCCAATGTAAGCGACCCGACCTGTCTTTCTTCAGGTACCCCACTAAAGACGAAAGGTAAGAAAAAGATTATTACTTTCTGTCGTGCAGCCTGCCCGATCTCTTCCTATAGCTCAGATCGCGGAGCCGGGGGTCGCCAGAAGAATTGCTCCGATTGCTGTCCAGCGGAATATAACATCCTGAAGCCGCGGTCTGCGGAGCTTCTAGTCGCGGGGGCAGCGTGCACTTTCCCTCGCGGAGTCTGGGAATCCTGGCCGGAGAAGAGCTCCGAACGCCAGCCCGCGGCCTATAACATCGTGAAGCCACGGTCTCCGGTAGGAAGCGGCCGATTCGGGACCTCCAAGCCGCGGAGATCCCGAATTGGCTTGTGTTTAAGCCGGATTGAAATGGTGTTTAAAATACATGATAAATGGGTGTTAAATATACACAATGTACACAGATCAATGGTGTTTAAAATACATGATAAACGGTATTAAATATACACAATGTACACGGATCAATGGTGTTTAAATTACATGATAAATGGTATTAAATATACACAATGTACACGGATTATTGGTGTTTAAAATACATGATAAATGGTGTTATAGGGAACAACGACATGCCACGAGGAGCACACATTAAAGCCTTAATTTCCTTCCCAATGTATGATAACTGTAACATATACAATTCTATTCTGATCCTGACAATGTATTATATTATATAAGACATTTTTTGGTACATGAGCAAGTTATTCGAAAGTCTTCCTTTATAGATCTAGACTTACCTCAATAATAAAGATAGAAAAAAATGCTGGAGAATTTCTGCATTTTTGTCTACCTTCGATTTTCCATCATCTGCAGTTCCTTCTTAAACAATAATAAAGGTATCAATTTTAACTGCTGTAAATTTTTGGTTTTGTTCTTGTTGTAAGGCATGCATGCTAGTGTAAGCTCTTCTACATTTAAGATGAATTGACCTATTAGAGGAAAAATGCATCTTCAATATACTTGTCTCTCCCACCCCTGAAAACAATTGCATTTAAGTGACATATCATCCATTCTGCAGGTATGTAGTTATAATTAAATTTGTTCTTATGTTAATTCTATATGATATTTTACTGTAATTTCAGATGTCGACAGTGGGTCCAGAATACTCATTGACAAGATCTGCTACACCGAACTACGGAGTACTTGTCAAAGAACTGCCGTCTTTGTTCTGAACACCCGGTATATCTCACACATAAAACAATGTAAATGATGTAAATCTTACCATAAATGACAAAAATAAAAAGTGTTATCCTTGTTTATGAATTTTGATGTAGAATTATTTAAAATTGAGTGGATTGATGCAATATACTGCTAACCCACAAATGTGTAGTTATGAGATATTCACATTTAAAAACTCACTCAGTAGCTCGGGTGGCTGCGAGCGGCTGCCGGGACCGGACAGCGGAACTGCAGCTGGACCCGGGGCTCGCAGGCCACCTGGGAACTGCAGCTAGTCCCGGAGGGTCCTGGCCCCTATGCAAAAAAGGCTGCCGACCCCTGGACTAAACCAAACCCTAGATCCTGTTCCGCCATCCTTTTTTCAAAATTTAACAACTCAAATGGTGGTGCGTCTTCATTGCCGGGAAATACGGTAAAACCCCTGTCTCACGGTGCGAGCTGACCCACGAGGTACCCTGAGCTTAAAACAAATTTAAGTCGTGGTAATCACATACGATTAACGTAGCGGGAACGTCGGAACTCGTGGACGCAACTTAGCGACTCTTGGCGCTAACGGCAGGTACCCGTGACACTTGTTAACTCTTGGAAAAATTCAAACATGTTTAAACTTTTCCACGAGTAAAATGTACTCTTGAGGTTAAAATTTGAAACATTTAAACACGTTGTAAGAACGTAGTGGCCCGTGCGTTTACCTTAGTGACTCGTGAGTCTACCATGGGAACTCTTTAACTCAGCGGGCAGGCAGCATCTCTGGAGAGAAGGAATGGGTGACGGGATGACTTTTCCAAATTTCTGCTGCGTCTTTGTGCTCCATCTGCTGCAACTTTAAACTGACATATGACAATCTTAACTCTTCACATTTTACAGGATCGGATGCGAAATCAGTGATATTTTCAAGCAAAACATCCAACAGCTTCGTCAGGTTGCATGCGCCTGACTTCACCTGTTTGACCGCCTTTGCTGTCTGTTTCAGGGCAGCCTCTGAAGCGACTCACTTACAGTTTGCTCTCCTACGCAACGAGCTTTTCCGACAACGAACTGCTGATTTGGGAAGAATCTAAAACACAACTCTGGCTGTATTTAGGAAATTTTGTAACAGAGTTTTACATCCCAGACATTAATTCTTTACTGAGACACATCTGTGTGACCTGAAAGTCTCAAGGGGGTGAGATAACAGTCTGGGTCAATGGGAGACGCAGTGTACGGAAGGTTGGTGATACGTGTCAGGTTGTGAAAGTGTCTGGTCAGTTTATTCTAGGTCAGGAACAAGACTCAGTCGGTGGAGGTTTTGACACCAGTCAGTCGTTTGTCGGAGAGATAACTGATGTTCACCTGTGGGATCATGTTCTCCAACCCAATGACATAGAGATGATCAGTCAGGGTTGTTTCAGTAAAGGAGGGAATATAATTGACTGGAGATTAACAATGTTTACATCACGAGGGTACGTAAGAATTAAAGATAATAATGATTGCATGTTTTGACTTTTCTGGCTACAAAAACCAATAAAATGTAGAGAGGAAAATCCAATGTCCTCAAACTGCACTTGTTGAATATGACCTTGCTTTGCGAT
Source organism: Malacoraja senta (assembly GCA_038087875.1). Classification (NCBI taxonomy): domain Eukaryota; kingdom Metazoa; phylum Chordata; class Chondrichthyes; order Rajiformes; family Rajidae; genus Malacoraja; species Malacoraja senta. Next base: position 9,232 of record JAXLNO010001614.1, on the reverse strand, counting down.
CTTTCCTCTCTAAACCAGATCAGCAGAAGTAGTGGTGTCGATTCCAGAATAAAGGGCTGTTTACGTCGGGGTAAGGGACAACTCACTGTCCTTCCTGTTTCTCATCACCCTCACTGACAGAGTAATGGCTTCAAACTCAGTACACTAGTGTCTCGGCCATTCTCCGTCACACATTGAGAGAGGGACGGGGAGCGGGGAACCATGGTGGATGTCTACAGGGATCAGCAGGATGTAAACTCCAGGGCACTGCCCCACACACTGACCCTTGACTGAAGCCCAGGGACTGCTCAGAACAGACAAGTCCGCCCTCTTTAACCTGACAACATTCACTGACAGTCCCGGGTCCAATGATATGGGCTCCACCACGGTTGGGAGTCTCTCCCTGCTGCAGCCTTCATCCACCTTCTCAGCCCCCGGTCATACACCATCCTCGGCCTGTTCCACTGAGGTCATCTTCTTGGGCCGCCCTTTGTCAGGGACCTCCCCCTCGACCTTCCTGCCATGAGGCCAGCTTACAGGATCAAGGCACACGCATATGTCTCCACTACAAGGTGGCGACCCTCAGGGATGTCCCAGCCTCACAAACAACTCAACACAATAAATAATGTAAAGCAGCCTTGGGCAAGATGGTTTGCCCATGATTTAAATTTTAAACGTCATCCCGTCACCCATTCCTTCTCTCCAGAGATGCTGCCTGGCCGCTGAGTGACCATACTGAGGGAATTCCCACATACAGTGGCTTGCAAAAGTATTCATACCCCTTGAACTTTTCCACATTTTGTCACGTTACAACCACAAACGTAAATGTATTTTATTGGGATTTTATGTGATAGACCAACACAAAGTGGCGCATAATTGTGAAGTGGAAGGAAGATGATACATGGTTTTCAAATTTTTTTACAAATAAAAAACTGAAAAGTGTGGCGTGCAAAAGTATTCAGCCCCCTTTACTCTGATACCCCTAAATAAAATCCAGTGCAACCAATTGCCTTCAGAAGTCACCTAATTAGTAAATAGAGTCCACTTGTGTGTAATCTAATCTCAGTATCAATACAGCTGTTCTGTGAAGGCCTCAGAGGTTTGTTAGAGAACATTAGTGAACAAACAGCATCATGAAGCCCAAGGAACACACCGGACAGGTCAGGGATAAAGTTGTGGAGAAGTTTAAAGCAGGGTTAGGTTATAAAAAAATATCCCAAGCTTTGAACATCTCACGGAGCACTGTTCAATCCATCATCCGAAAATGGAAAGAGTATGGCACAACTGCAAACCTACCAAGACATGGCCGTCCACCTAAACTGACAGGCCGGGCAAGGAGAGCATTGATCAGAGAAGCAGCCAAGAGGCCCATGGTAACTCTGGAGGAGCTGCAGAGATCTACAGCTCAGGTGGGAGAATCTGTCCACAGGACAACTATTAGTCATGCACTCCACAAATCGGGCCTTTATGGAAGAGTGGCAAGCAGAAAGCCATTGTTGAAAAAAAGCCATAAGAAGTCCCGTTTGCAGTTTGCCACAAGCCATGTGGGGGACAAACCAAACATGTGGAGGAAGGTGCTCTGGTCAGATGAGACCAAAATTGAAGTTTTTGGCCTAAATGCAAAACACTATGTGTGGCGGAAAACTAACACTGCACATCACCCTGAACACACCATCCCCACTGTGAAACATGGTGGTGGCAGCATCATGCTGTAGGGATGCTTTTCTTCAGCAGGGACAGGGAAGCTGGTCAGAGTTGATGGGAAGATGGATGGAGCCAAATACAGGGCAATCTTGGAAGAAAACCTGTTAGACTCTGCAAATGGCTTGAGACTGGGGCGGAGGTTCACCTTCCAGCAGGACAACGACCCTAAACATACAGCCAGAGCTACAATGGAATGGTTTAGATCAAAGCATATTCATGTGTTAGAATGGCCCAGTCAAAGTCCAGACCTAAATCCAATTGAGAATCTCTGGCAAGACTTGAAAATTGCTGTTCACAGACGCTCTCCATCCAATCTGACTGAGCTTGAGCTATTTTGCAAAGAAGAATGGGCAAAAATGTCAGTCTCTAGATGTGCAATGCTGGTAGAGACATACCCCAAAAGACTTGCAGCTGTAATTGCTGCAAAAGGTGGTTCTACAAAGTATTGACTCAGGGGGGCTGAATACTTTTGCACGCCACACTTTTCAGTTTTTATTTGTAAAAAAATTTGAAAACCATGTATCATTTTCCTTCCACTTCACAATTATGCACCACTTTTTGTTGGTCTATCACATAAAATCCCAATAAAATACATTTACGTTTGTGGTTGTAATGTGACAAAATGTGGAAAAGTTCAAGGGGTATGAATACTTTTGCAAGCCACTGTATATGAAGCAGAGAGAAACGTGAGTTCTACACGTCTCTGCCCGACTTTTGAGAATGGATTCGGTGGTTTGTACCCACTCCCCCTCCCTGCTCACCCACCCACCCACCAAGCCAGCCAGCCAGCCGGACCCCTCCTTGTTACAGCGGCGGAAGCGACATTTCCAAGAGAATGGGGCAGAGAGCTGTGGCAGGGCTGGGATGGGAGCAGGGCAGATGAGGCGCACCAAAGGAACAAACAAGTTGATGGCTGCAAGGGGCAGGCGGCAGAGGTCTTGTACCCCAGCGAGGTAGACCGCTCTTCCCCCTGCAAATGCACACACAGAAAGAGAGAGATGAGAGCAGAGAATGATCCCAGCCTAGCTCTGGCACTGGACGGTGCACATTTTCCCTTTGTAGGTCATATCAATAGCTGCGGCCGCGCTGAATTCTACCTTTAAAAAGCTGCAGGATGGAGCTGTCTTCTTTAACACTTGTTTCGCGCCACCGCCTCCTTGGTGCACAATGGCAGTGAGTGCGGGGCTAAAATCTTGCCTAGTTTTTTAAGTTCTGAAATTGAATAACTTTCAATACTGAATCAGAATATACTTACTGTATGAGATGCTGTCCAGCTCCTCTATTTGATACTTAAAACAGGCCTTCATTCACGGTTGGCTCAAGAGTAACTCGCGAGAGGAACTTGGTAACTCGGGAGAGGAACTTGGAACATTGCAGAAATGAGAAGTAAACGGCAAACTTAGACATACCCGTGGGAACTCGGTTAAACTCTTGATCATAAACTTGGAGTCTCGTACGCAACCACGAGTCTTTCACTCGGGGTCACTCGTGGGTCAACTCGCACCGTGAGACAGGGCTTTAACTCATTTCCCTCAAATAGATTTTAGATTTTCCTCAAATATATGTTAAATTAAAAACTAAACTATGGTAGCAATGCACAGTATTCATGTCTAAAGCTCGCACTTCTGCATCAATGTAGGTATGTATACACTACATTTCATTACACTAATATAGAATGAAAAAATATCTTGGCATGTGTTCATTGATATTTTATTCACAATATTTCAGGGAGAGAGATGTTGAGTGAAAGAAATGAAACATAGAAACATAGAAAATAGGTGCAGGAGGAGGCCATTCGGCCCTTCGAGCCAGCACCGCCATTCATTGTGATCATTGCTGATCGTCCCCAATCAATAACCCGTGCCTGCCTTCTCCCCATATCCCTTGATTCCACTAGTCCCTAAAGCTCTATCTAACTCTCTCTTAAATCCATCCAGTGACTTGGCCTCCACTGGCCTCTGTTACAGGGAATTCCACAAATTCACAACTCTCTGGGTGAAAACGTTTTTTCTCACCTCAGTCTTAAATGGCTTCCCCTTTATTCTAAGTCTGTGGCCCCTGGTTCTGGACTCGCCCAACATTGGGAAAAAATTTCCTGCATCTAGCATGTCCAGTCCTTTCATAATTTTATATGTTTCTATAAGATCCCCCCTCATCATTCTAAACTCCAGTGAATACAAGCCTAGTCTTTTCAATCTTTCCTCATATGACAGTCCCGCCATCCCAGGGATCAAACTCGTGAACCTACGCTGCACTGCCTCAATCACAAGTCACTTTCAAGTCAAGTCACTTTTATTTATATAGCACATTTAAAAAACAATTCTCGTTGGCCAAAGTGTTTTACATTGGTGGAGGTACTAACGTTATACAACAGTGGTTCATAGATTTAGTACATACATACATAAATACATACATATAGCCCTCACTCAGAGGACGTCAAGAAAGGCTTGAGAGTTTTAAGTCTCGACTTAAAGGAGTCGATGGAGGGGGCAGTTCTGATTGGAAGAGGGTTGCTGTTCCACAGTCAAGGAGCTGCAACCGCAAAGGCGCGGTCGCCCCTGAGCTTATGCCTAGACCGCGGGATGTTCAGTAACCCCAAGTCGGCCGATCTGAGGGACCTGGAGGTGGTGTGGTGGGTAAGCAGACTTTTGATGTAGGTGGGGGCAAGCCTGTTAAGGGCTTTGTAGACATAAAGGAGGATCTTGAAATTTATTCAGAACTGCACAGGGAGCCAGTGGAGAGAGGCCAGGATCGGGGTGATGTGGTCCCTTTTTCCGGTGACCGTCAGGAGTCTCGCTGCGGCGTTTTGGACCAGTTGCAGGTGGGACAGGGAAGATTGGCTGATGCCAGTGTAGAGGTAGTTGCAGTAATCTAGGCGGGAGGAGATAAATGTGTGGATGATCTTTTCGAGGTCATCAAACTGGAGGAATTGTTTTATTTTAGCTATTGTCCGAAGCTGGAAGAAGCTAGCTTTTACCACGGCATTGACTTGTTTGTCAAATTTCAATGCCGAGTCAAATATCACGTCTAGGTTTTTGACGTGAGGTTTGAGTAGTGGGGTAAGGCTTCCAAGGCTGCCTGCTATCATTTTGATTGAGTCCGAGGGGCCGAGAAGGATGACCTCAGACTTACTCTCGTTTAGTTGGAGGAAGTTCTGGGCCATCCAACACTTTATATCCTCGAGGCAGCGGATAAGGTTAAGCAGATTTGATCATTTTTGGGCCAGGGGGAGCATATACAGGGAGAAGAGAATGGGGCACAAGGATGTCCTTCCTTGTATAATGATATATGGACACACTGATCTGTTTTGTAGTCAATGCCTTCTATGTTCTGTTGTGCTGAAGCAAAGCAAGAATTTCATTGTCCTATCAGGGACTCACTTGAACTTGAACTTGAACTTCCTCAAATTCGGAGACCAAAACTGGACACAATACTCCAGATGTGGTCTCACCAGAGCCCTATACAACTGCAGAAGAACCTCTTTACTCCTATACTGAAATGCTCTTGTTATGAAGGCCAACATTCATTAGCTTTCTTCACTGCCTGCTGTAACCTCACACTTTTATGTGGTGGGTGGTGGGAGGGGAAGGGGGAAACTTTATTTCCTAATCCCTACCTGGTCGGAGAGGCGGCTTCCCTCCGAGCTGCTTCTTCGCCCCTTCCTCGCTGCCTACGTTCGGACTGGAGCGGCGTTTCCTGTTGGGACCGGCCGGAACCCCAGCTTCGGCGGCGGCACAGCGCTGGGACACCATCACGGAGCGGGCGATGCCTTACCGGGTCGCCGTGCGGTAAGCTGTGACTGCCGACTCCAACATCCGAGGAGCTGTGGCTGCGGGCGTCCAGCTGGATTTAAAACACTGCGGAGCCTGGGATCTGAGCTCCAACCAGCGCGGCCTGAGGACTTCGGGTGCCGCGGTCTCCGGGGAGGAAGCGGCCGCTCCAGACATTCCAAGCCGCTGAGGAGTGTTCACCCGACGCCGGAGTTCTATCTTCCTGGCAAGAGGGCCTGAAAACATCGGACTGGCTGCGGAGGCCACAAATAGGTCCGACCTCGGCTGATCACAGAGGAAGAGGACTTAACTTTCTGATGCCTTTCCCCACAGTGGAAAACTTTGATACTGTTGTGGGGGGACGTTAATGTTGAATTCTATAATGTGTTGTGTCATTTTTCTTTTCTTTTTAAATTTTTCTATGGATGTACGGAAACATAATTATTTCTTCTATGTTAAGCACTTTGGTTTCAACGCGAGTTGATTTAAACGTGCTATATAAATAACATTTACTTACTTACTTACTTAATTACTTACCTGCACGCCAACTTTCAGTGACTGGTGTACAAGGACTCCCAGGTCTCGCTGCACCTCCCCCTTGCCTAACCTAACCCCATTGAGATAATAATCTGCCCCCTTATTTTTGCCGCCAAAGTGGATAACCTCTCATTTATCTATGATATACTGCATCTGCCACACATCTGCCCACTCACTCAACCTGTCCAGGTCACCCTGCAACCTCCTAACATCCTCCTCACAGTTCACACTGCCACCCAGCTTTGTGTCATCCGCAAACTTGCTAGTGTTGCTCCTAATTCCCTCTTCCAAATCATTAATATACATGGTAAACAGTTACGGCCCCAACACCGAGCCTTGCGGCACTCCACTTGCCACTGCCTGCCATTCTGAAAAGGACCCATTCACTCCTACTCTTTGCTTCCTTTCTGCCAACCAATTTTCTATCCGTCAACACCCTACCCCCAATACCATGTGCTCTAATTTTAGTCACCAGTCGTCCGTGCGGGACCTTATCAAAGGCTTTCTGAAAGTCTAGATACACTACATCCACTGGCACCCCTTCATCCATTTTACTTGTCACATCCTCAAAAAATTCCAGAAGATTAGTCAAGCATAATTTCCCTTTCATAAATCCATGTTGACTTGGACTAATCCTTTTACTGCTATCCAATTGCCCCATTATTACCTCTTTAATAATTGACTCCAGCATCTTTCCCACCACCGAAGTCAGGCTAACTGGTCTGTAATTCCCCGTTTTCTCTCTCGCTCCTTTCTTGAAAAGTGGGATAACATTAGCTATCCTCCAATCCACAGGAACTGATCCTGAATCGATTGAACATTGGAAAATAATCACCAATGCGTCCATTATTTCTAAAGCCACCTCCCTGAGGACCCTGGGATGCAGACCATCAGGCCCAGGGGATTTATCATCCTTCAGTCCCATTAGCCTACCCAGTACTATTTCTCGCCTAATGAAAATTTATTTCAGTTCCTCTACCCCCTTAGATCCTCTGTCCTCCAGTACATCTGGGAGATTGTTTGTGTCTTCCTTAGTGAAGACAGATCCGAAGTACCTGTTCAACTCTTCTGCCATTTCCTTGTTACCCATAATAATTTCACCCGTGTCTGCCTTCAAGGGACCCACATTTGACTTTGCTACTCTTTTTCCCTTAACATATCTAAAGAAGCTTATACTGTCCTTCTTTATATTCTTGGCCAGCTTCCCCTCGTACTTCATCTTTTCAGCCCCTATTGCCCGTTTTGTTTCCTTCTGTTGTCGTATGAAAGTTTCCCAATCCTCTGGCTTCCGGCTACTCTTTGCTGTGTTATAAATCTTTTCTTTTAATTTAATTCTATCCCTAACTTCTCTTGTCAGCCACGGTTGCCTCCTACTCCCCTTAGAATCTTTCTTCCTTTTTGGAATGAAATGATCCTGCGTCTTCCGGATTATGCCCAGAAATTCCTGCCATTGCTCTTCCACTGCTAGGATCCCTTTCCAATTTGGTTTACTCTCTGGATACAGAATTAATTGGAATAAAAGTGAAATTATGCCAATAACGGAACATAATACATATATACGACAACAATTCCCGTTTAAAATAGTTAATGAAAAATTTAAATATCTAGGAATTTATGTCACTAAGACATATGCATCATTATTTAAATTAAATTTTCCCCCTTTACTGAATAAACTACATAAGAATATTCAGTGCTGGATAACACTTCCTATTTCAATGGTTGGTAAAATTAATGCCATAAAAATGATTTTTTTACCGCAAATATTATACCTTTTTCAAACAATTCCGATATATTTGCCAAAAAACGTCTTCAAAAAGTTGGATTCCATTATCACTGATTTTATCTGGGATTATAAGAATCATAGGATAAGCAAAAAACATTAGTGCAAATCAAAAATAAATGGAGGTTTAGTTTTACCAAATTTTTTGTTTTATTTTTGGGCAGTTAACATTAAAAATATGAACTTTTGGTTGGAAGAAATAGATCAACAACCGGATTGGTTAAAAATGGAAAAGGAAGACTGTTTACCCTTTGAAATTGGTTCGATACTGTTTGCTACCTCGAAATTGAATACAAAAATTTATAGGAAAAATCCTATAATATACAGTGGTATGCGAATTTGGAAACAATTAAAAAAGACCTTAAAATTGGATAATTTATCACTTTTTCTTCCCATTGTGAATAACCCTTTATTTAAACCTTCTAGGTTAGATAAAGGTTTCATACAATGGAAAAATTATGGAATTAAAATGATGGGACAACTTTATAAGAAAGGCACATTTCTTTCATTTCAGGAGCTACAACAAACTTATGGACTCCACTTAAATGATTTTTTCAGATATCTACAACTTAGAGATTTTGTAAAAGCAAATACTCAAAACTTTAGAACTAGAGATTCAGAAATCCTTGATGACTGTTTGAATAAACACCCTAATACAGAAAAATTAATATCTCACATATATAACACCTTATTAGATAGTGAGATACCATCGACGGATTTATATAGGCAAACATGGGAAAATGAACTAAATCAAACAATAACGAAAGATACTTGGGAAGAAAGTTAACAACATATACATCAATGTTCATTAAATGCCAGACACTCTCTAATACAATTCAAAGTACTACATAGATTACATTATTCTAAAACAAAACTAAATAGAATCTTCCCACACATCTCCCCTATTTGTGATAAATGTCAACATTTAGATGCTAACCTAACTCATACATTTGCGAATTGTATAAAAACATTTTTAGAATAATATCTATAGTTATCAACACTCAATTGGATCCTGATTCAAAATTAATAATACTAGGAATATTAGAACAAAATCAAACATTTGCAACAACTCAAAGAAACTTTATTGATTATAGTATAATAACTGGAAAAAAATTAATACTAAAATTTTGGAAAGGTCCTATAACCCCACAATTAAAATGTGGGTTATAGAAATGTCGGAGACATTACATTTGGAAAGAATTAGACATGTCCTAATGGACAAACAAGAATTATTTATCAGAACATGGTCTCCATTTATTGACAATTTGAAGGGTCAGACTGGTTCGACACGAGAACCTGACTAAAACTCGAGCTAAGGATTAGATGAAAAGTTATACTTTAATGTACGAATAAATGTACGAATATATCTCTAATGATGTACTTTTAGTAAGTTCATTCTTCTTTATTATCTCTTTTTTTCTTTTTTTTTCTTTTCCTTCTTTCTGCTACTTTCTTATTTTCT